>JALIHJ010000022.1:0-291149 GCA_022984795.1 Fabrea salina | reverse complement strand
GAACCACGCCAGCAGGATCATCCCCAGGCAGCCGATCGAATCGTGAGCTCGACCGGGGTGAAGGCGACGTCGTAGATGAAGAGAAACGAAGACCGACAGGATCTGGATGTAGAGCGTGCTGGAGCATGGCCGCGGCGACGGCGATGGCTGGGTTCATCGGCGTGCCGCATCATAGGCGAAGTCGGCCTCTCGGCCCCTGAGACGGCGCCCAGCGTCTTCACGCGCGTCATGTAGAGGAAGACGCCGGTCATGATGTAGATCAGGGTCACCGCGGATCTGCACCCCGCGCATCCTGAGGTCTGGAACATGAAGTAGAAGGCGAGCACGAAGATCACCGTCTGCAGCATGTTCATGAAGATCGCCATGAGCGCGTTGGAATGGCTCTGGGACCTGGCGTACGCTGGCGTGGTGATCACTTCGAACGTGGCGACGGCGCTGGAGAACCTGACCGAGGCTTCCGGATCTCGAACATGCCTATATGTCCCCAGTTCGCCGGTCATACTGCGATCTCTGGCTCAACCTGGCGCGGACTTCTTGCCGATCCGCTGGAAAAGCATAAGGGGGCAGCGTGCATTTATCAGAACCGACTGCGGCAGGGGACAGGAGACCGATTTGACCATACGACACTGACCGAGGTGATGCGCCGGCTGGCGCTCGAGGCCGGCGACAAGATCATGGAGATCTACGAGTCGCCCGAGTTCGAGTGAAGACCAAGTCCGACCCAGCCCGGTGACCAAGAGGCCGCGACGCGCTCGGCGAGGCGTTCCCCGACGTGACGCTCGTCACCGAGGAGCAGGCAGAGAGCCACAGTGAACGCGCCGACAGCTTCTGATTGTCGATCCGCTGGACGGCACCAAGGAGTTCGTGCACCGCCATAGCCTTCACCGTCAACATCGCCTTCGTCGAGAACAAGGGGTGCCGGTGCCTGGTCTCCCCTCCCGCAAGCGAAGGTGTTCTACACCAGGCCGCCGGCCAGTCCGTGGAGGAACCGGAGACTGTTACAAGGATGCGGCCCGGCGAGACCAAGGACATCAAGGTGACCGACCCGGACAATTCCGCGCTGATGGTCGTCGCCTCGCAATCCCACCGCGACCAGGCGACGGACGACATCGGCCTCTACGAGGTCAGGGAATGACGAGCGCGGGCTCCTCGCTCAAGTTCTGCCTGGTGGCTGAACCGGGGAGGCCGACCTCTACCCAGCCTCGGGCGGACGATGGAATGGGACACCGCCGAGTCACGGTGCTCTCGGGCGCGGGCGGCCACGTGGTGCGCGCTTCGACGACCGACGCGCCGCGCTGACCTACGGCAGGTGGATACGCCCAATCCCTTCTTCATCGCCCGACGCGCCGGGCGTCGATCTGAAGCAGGGCTGAATGACGGCAGCGGCGGTGGCCCCCTCCGGCGCGCGGTGCGGCCGTGACCGAGGGCGCGCCGTCAGCGTCATCGTCGTCTCGCGCGGGCGGCGTTACGCTGCGCCTCTGCCTCACCGGGCTGGCTGCAGCTGATTACCCCAGCTTCAAGCTCGTCGTCGTGGCCGACCCGGCCGGTATCCGGGCGGCCGGGCACTGGGCGGCGGCCCGCCCCCTGAAGTGCGTGGTACCTTCGACCGGCCCAATATCTCCGAGGCGGGCAACCTCGGCATCGCCGAAGCCGCCGGCGAGATCCTGGCCTTCATCGACGACGCGCGGTGCCCGAGCCGTTGTGGCTGCACCACCTCTGCCAGCCCTTCGCCGGACCCCACTCGTGGCCGCCGTGGTTTCGTGCGCGGACGCAACGGCATCTCATTCCAGTGGCGCGCGCGAGGTGGGACCGGCACGGCGAGCCTCGTCAGCTTGGCCTGGAGGGGGCGCCCGCGGTGCCGACGGCCGCCCCCGGCCGCGCGATCAAGACCGAGGGCACGAACATGGCCGTCCGCCGCGAGGTGGCTCGCCGGCAGTGGCCGATTTCGACCCCGTTTTCCGCTTCTTCCTGGACGAGACCGATCTCCAACATGCGGCTCGCAAGGGCCACCACGCGACGGCGCTGGTCCCGTAGCAGAGGTGCACCACGGCTACCTGGCACACCCTAACACCCTAACACCCTAACACCCTAACACCCTAACACCCTAACACCCTAACACCCTAACACCCTAACACCCTAACACCCTAACACCCTAACACCCAACACCCTAACACCCTAACACCCTAACACCCTAACACCCCTAACACCCTAACACCCTAACACCCTAACACCCTAACACCCTAACACCCTAACACCCTAACACCCTACCCTCCTAACACCCTAACACCCTAACACCCTAACACCCTAACACCCTAACACCCTAACACCCTAACACCCTAACACCCTAACACCCTAACACCCTAACACCCTAACACCCTAACACCCTAACACCCTAACACCCTAACACCCTAACACCCTAACACCCTAACACCCTAACACCCTAACACCCTAACACCCTAACACCACCCTAACACCCTAACACCCTAACACCCTAACACCCTAACACCCTAACACCCTAACACCCTAACACCCTAACACCCCAACACCCTAACACCCTAACACCCTAACACCCTAACACCCTAACACCCTAACACCCTAACACCCTAACACCCTAACACCCTAACACCCTAACACCCTAACACCCTAACACCCTAACACCCTAACACCCCTAACACCCTAACACCCTAACACCCTAACACCCTAACACCCTAACACCCTAACACCCTAACACCCTAACACCCTAACACCCTAACACCACACCCTAACACCCTAACACCCTAACACCCTAACACCCTAACACCCTAACACCCTAACACCCTAACACCCTAACACCCTAAACACCAACAGAGAATCAAGAACTAGCAATAAACAATTTAATCAAGAATTAACAAAATTAAATTAACTGTGACTGACCATACAGCCCGGGTATGGCCTTTTAGTTCTTGAGTCTGTTTGCCTGTAGATAGGTCCCAAACTCTCACTGAGTAGTCTCTAGTGCCACCTCCAGACACCAAGTACCAAGTTTTCCACTCGTCAGAAAAGTCAGTTAAGAATTTCACTGAACTCAAAAGCCCCCACTTTAATTTCACATTAAAATGGCTCCCAGGCTCTCCAGGAAATTCACAGACACCTTTTTGCCAATTCCTGGGGTGTTAGTTAACAAACACTTACTAGAAAATGTTATACTTACTTAGAACCAACCAAATCTTCTTGTAGCCTTCTTCCAGTAGACTCGCTCGACCCATCTTAGCCTTCCACTTGAGGTGCGTTTCTTCAAAAGATAACTTGATTTGCTCCTCTTCCTCCATGATCTTCTTCGTCACCTCGTCCGTAAACTTTGCTCTCCCTGGTCCTTTCCACTTCAATAGTCTGCGGTAGGCAAAGACGTTGACAAAGTGCATCATCATGCTCCTCACTTCCTTGAAATCTGGATTCAGCACTTTCTCCGAACTCAAAAACTTGTGCCTCTTCTGCTCTTTACTGCTCATTGATCCAACTTCCGGTAGAATGTCTGATTCAGGGAACCTGTCCATAGCTCTTTCAAAGTCAGGAATCTCGCAAGGCAGTAAGTTTCTAATCTCTCCAGTAGATTCCTTTCCGATATTTCAATACACTCCTTTTTTCCCTTCTTTTCTTCTTTCTCTCCTTGATCTCTTAGCTGGTAGCATCCCTGACATTTTATTAACCCCTTGTCTATTAATTCCCCCACTTTCTCCCTATAAAAGTCCACTAATTTTCATTAGGGAATTTTGGACTCCCTAACACCCCAACCCCCTATATGGCGGCGGGCCTTAAAAAAAAAGGCCCACCCACCCGCCATATAATTGATCAGTCTTGGAAATGGCTACTGAATTGACATAATCACTATGACCTTCAAGGACTCTAATCACTTCTCCAGTAGGTAGACTCCACACTCTGAGTGTAGTGTCATAACTACAAGAGACAATGAATTGGTCCTTGCTACAAATGCCCACTGAACTAACATAATCACTATGGCCTTTAAGCACTAGAGTGGTTTTTCCAGATGCTAGACTCCACACTCTAAGTGTCTTGTCTTCACTCCCCGACACAATCCACTTGCCACCACTAGAAATGGCTACAGACAATACTCCACTACTATGTCCCTGGAGTACTTGGGTTACTTGTGTAGTAGCTAGGCTCCACACTCGAATGGTGGAATCAGAACTAGCAGACACTACTATCCCTTTCTTAAGAGACACAGCAACTGAGAAGACAATTCCAGTATGGCTTTCAAGGATCTTAGTCTGTCTAAACCCAGGTTTCCATACTTCAGAGTGGAAGGAGGCTTCATAGAATTGCTTGTTGACTCTTGCAATTCCTATTACCTCCTCAGGACTCAGGAACTTAAACACCTCAAGAATAGGTCTTAGATTACCTACTTCTCTAAAGGTGAATAGTTTTTTTGATTCTCTCCAAAGTCTGACAGTCCGATCTTCACTCGCGCTCACAATCAGCCTAGGTTCCATTTATCAGGCATTACCAGAAAAGTCTAAGGACTACGCTTAAGCGAACTAGAACTAGTTCAACAAAGATTGAATCTAACTAATTCATTCGGAGTTCAGCTGGTTTTGCTTCGGTTAAAGAGAATTATTGCTATTCTTTTATGAGTTGGAACTCTAGGGTTAGAATCTAAGCATTGGACACAGATAATTAAGCATCAGACACACAGATCAACATCTGGAAGAGCAATGTTTAACACACCTAGAACTTGATTAGTTAGCAAGTAAAAGACTTAATAATCGATGTAGAGTTAATCAAGACTAGGTAAATGAGAAAAATAGAACTAGAAAGCCAACTAGAGTCTAGGGAGTCTGAACTCTGGGCACTGAACCAGAAATACTCGAACCTGCTTAAGGACTTCAACTACAACTTGAAATTGATAGACTCGCGGGACTCAGAACTGAATGAACTTGAAGACAAACACCAAGAGTTACTTCAGAACTGCAAAAGCCAGAAAAAGGACATAAGTAGACTCAGAACACTCCTTTCAGAAGCCCAGGAAAAGTCCCAAAAAGACTGTTGCAGAATCAAGGATCTTGAATCCCAGGTAAAAGAAATCAAAACTCACTACCAACACAAACTAGAAACCATCTCTAGAAACCAGAAATACCTCCATCAAGACCAATCCCAACTTTTGAAAGAGCAGAAACTCTATTACGACAGGCCTGCTTGGCCAAGTACTTAAAAAGGTGCACCACTTAAAACTAGACTGGAACCGCGGAAACTTTACTTCTCAAGTTGGCCAACTTCGGTCTTACTGTTTTAAAGAAGTCCAAAAACTCAGCAGTCAATTTAGACAAACTATAAACCAACTCAAAGCTAGCCACTCCCGCCAACTAGCCGACTTAAAGTGTTCCTTTGAATCTAAAATTACCCTTTTGAACGAAGAAGTAAGCCAAAGAGATAAACTGCAACAAGAACTCCTACAAAAAAACCAAAGCCTCAGTGAAAAGCTTACTTGTTCCAGCTTAAGTGAGTCTGAAAAAGCACTTCAATTAGAAAATGACCTTTTAAAAAAAGAAATCCAGAAACTCAGAAGTAACTATGATGACGAACTAAAGTTTGTAAAAGAAGAAACAGAAATCCAGAAAGAACGACTAAAAACAGCCCACCAAAACCAAGTTGACCGACTCAAGTCCAGACTCAAAGAATCCGAAGAAGACTTAGAAAAAGCCTACAACCAACTCAGACTTCAAAGGGAAAAACTATCCCAAGAGCCAGTGATAATCCAACAAGGACCTAGCAAAGACCAATTATCGAAACTAGAGTCCGAAATTCACGAACTTAAAAGCAAACTTTGGGAAAAGGAAGACGCATTGGGGTCTTTACAAGTAGAGTACCAACAACTCAAACTTGAAAAAGAACAAAACCTTGGAAGAGAACAGAATTCACAAAAACTCTTTTCAGAAGACCTGGGGTTTGCAAGTCCAGTGAGGTCCTACCTTTCAAATTCTTTAGAAAAAGAAAACCAAGAACTCAAGGACATAATCTCCCAAATGAGACAAGACATGGAAGAAATTGCTAAAGAACCCCCTGAACTGCAAAGTCTCAGACAAGAAAATGCCCAACTTCAGGAAAAGTAACTTTTACTTAGTTGCAAAAAGTTGAAAAATGAAGTTTCTAGAGTAGCAAGCGAGCGAGACCAACTCCTAGAAATCAGTGCAGAACTCAAAGCCAAGCTCAGACAAGAGCAACCAGACACAGAGTACACTGAACACATTTCAAAACTCCAAAATGACATTGAAGAACTCAAATCCCAACTTAGGCCCCTTTCTCCACCTCCTTACCGTCCTAGAGTAGTGACTCACCCCAAACCCAAAAAACGATCGAAAACTCCCAAAAAGTCGCAACTTAAACTGGAACCCCAGGTGAATCCTGAAGAAGTTCCATCAGAGCAAAAAAAGAGGCCTATCACTAACTCCCAAAGAGAAACTGAGTCTCAAAAAGAAACGAAAGAGAAAATCAAACAGTCCAACCTTAAAAAGACCCAAGCCAAACCCGTCGTGAGAAATTATAATGTTAAAGACTAGATTTTTTGAGGAAGCATTTTGTTGCAGGCGTAGCAAGTCATTGCATAAGCACTGTTGAGAGAACTGCAGTTGGGACAGGACCTAGAGTCAGGCCTTGGAGGAAGGTTAGGCGTGTGGGGACGTGACCTAGGAGAGTACTCTGGGTGAATTCCGGGGTTTCTGGACTTTGGTGTCATGTTGTAGCTAGGTTTGCTTGACCTTTGTCTCGACTTTATCTCGTAAAATTTGTCCCAGTTGATCTGTCTGCACGCAGAACACTCGTACTTGTCGGGCTGTTCTTGGTGGGCGCACTTAGGGCAAGTCCAAGAGTCCGCAGGAATTTTAATGTTGGTTTCCTTGTTTGAGAATTCGTATTTAGAGTTGTAAGGGTCTCTAGGAGGAGGCCTGGTGTTGAAAGAGTAGGTGCGGTTCTGAGGATCTGGAAAATCTTGTTTAGGCACTTCACGCGGGCTTTCCAAACCTTTGTTGAATATGTACCTAGGCATGGATTCCTTTTCAAAAGACTCGGGGTTCTTGGGTTCTTTTGGAGTGCTTCTTCCGTGGCCTATTTCGTTGTAAGAGTTGTTTCTTGGGAGAGTTTTTCTGTTTTCTTCAAAATTGTCAAAAGAAAATTGTCTAGGTTCTTTTCTGGGCTGGGAACTTTCTCTGCTGAAGACTTTGTAACTTGGTTTATAAGTCCCTTCCTGAGGAGTGTTGGGAATGTGCAGTCTTTCTCTGGAGTTTCTAAGTTCTTGAGGCCTTTCATAACTTGTTTCTTGAGGAGTGTTGGGAATGTGCAGTCTTTCTCTGGAGTTTCTAAGTTCTTGAGGCCTTTCATAACTTGTTTCTTGAGGAGTGTACAGTCCTTCTCTAGACTTAGTAAGTTCTTGTCTTTCGTAACTTGATTCCTGAAAAGCGTTAGGAGTGTGAAGTCTTTCTCTAGACTTAGTGAGTTCTTGAGGCCTTTCATAACTTGGTTGCTGAAAAGTTCTGGGCTGATAACTAAAGTCTCGAGGGTAAGGTCTGCTTTGGTAACTTGGAGTTGATACTCTCTGGAAAGGTTCTCGACGGACACTGGACTTTTCAAACTCCTGGAAGTAAGGACTGGGCCTTGAACTCTCTCTAGGCTTCTCTGGATGAAGACCTGGTCTGAACTCGTGATTTTGGGGAGTAGTAGGCTTCTGGATGGCTTCTTGAGGTTTGTAACTTTGATAAGGACTTGGTTCGGTTTGGAGGTAACTACTAGGTCTTTCTCTAGAACTTTGGCGTCCGTGAAGTCTGTAGTTTTCTGTTTTGTAGGGTTCTGAGGCCCTCCAGCTAGTAAAGGGTTCATGGGTTCTTCTGAAGTCCACCTCATAATTTCTGGAATTTCTACTTTCGGAAGAGTCGTCTGTTTTGAGTTCCTTGATGACTTGAGTGTCTAGTTTCTTTACAGGAGTGGAGTTAGTTTCTCCGAAAGTGTCTTTTCTGTGGAATTGCTGGGGTTTTTCAACTCTGGGCAGTTTGAGTTTGACAAATTCGTCCTGGAGCTGAGCTAGACTCAGTAACTTTTGGTACTCCATACTGGAAACGAAGTGAGGTGAGGTTGAGTAAGGTTCATTGTTGTAACACAAAACTACAGGAGCAAGTCCTTTAGTCAAGCACTCCCAACAAACTTCTATCCAAGTTAACTCTCGCCCTTCGCACTCCCACTTTTCTTTTTGTTTCGAAAAGGTATAATGTAAGTACCCAACTCTGCCCACAAAGCTTTTGAGGGTGTAGTTTCCTTTGTGGAAGAAAGAGTCAGGCACTTTTTTAAGCAGTTTAACAATAGTTTCGAGTTTGGGCTCTTCGTCCCAGCTGACTTGCACAAACACAGTTTCTTTCAAGTGTGTTTGTCTCAAAAACTTTGCTAGGTCAAGTGAGTCTCCGTAGGTGTCGAAGTTCTCCTGCAGTTCTGAAAGCCTAACGAGGGGCTCTCCGAAACTCAGTGGCAACTGGGCTTCAGAAAACTGGTTACACAAAAAGTCAAGAAACTGTTCACAAAGGACTGACTGGGTTTTGAATTCACTGGGAAATAAACTAGAGCAGTGGTCTAAGGCGTTGTTGCGGAAGGCTACTAGTGCAGACTTAAGTTTTGGATGTAGAATCTCAGGTTCTGTTGAGTCTAAGGCTTGAACTATACTAGGAACTGATAAAAGAGACGCTAGTGTTGAACTTAAGGCGGAGTGCTCTAGTTTTTCTGTAGTTTTGCCGCTGAACCTGTAAGGCATACTCATTTTTAAGTTTAAAGGACTTAGAAAAGTTTTTGCAATATGAAAAAAAATAATGTGCTGCAGCAGCAGTCTACAGCCAAGTGGCTGAAAAGCAGACACAAACGCACAAGTTCGATTGACTACATTTACTCCTCGCAAAACTTAGACTCCAAAAGGAAAGTAGCCAAAGTATTTTATACTTACTCAAGCAACCAAGTGCTCAGTATGGGCCAACTCCAGAAACTGTTTCTGGCCGGAGGTGTGAAGCTTTCTAAAACTGAAATTCTTTCACTTCTGAGCCAAACTCGCCAGAAGAGTCCACTTACTCTTGAGGAGTTTGCTGAGTTCATTTTTAACGACTATGCAAATAAGGGTAAAATTTACTTAGTTTTTCGAGAAACTGTTTTGACTCGTAACTGTCCTGGAAAACTTGTGCCTCTGAACTTGTCGCAGTTGCTGGATAAAGTATGCATTTGCTCAGAGAAGAAACAGCTGATGAATTACTTCAAAGCTGACAACAGTGCTGAGTTCAACATAAAGTCCTTGAAAGGACTCATGGAACTGAATTACTCCAAAAACTACTTACCCAAAATGATGAAAAAAACCCAATCTAAGTACAAAAACTTGTACTCAGAAGACCTTCTCAGTAGAATTAAAGAGCAACTAACTTCTGAAGAACTGCAAGAATTAAATCTTAAAAGCAACCGCTCTGCTCATATCAGAAACAACTCTGTTTTATAATTAACATGGAAAAAAAAAGACCTAATGAACTAGAAAACCTAAACATCTCTTCTCATGAGCCCTTGGAACAAGCTGAAAGAACTACTTGTCCTAAGTGCAACAGGAAACGGAAGTACCTTTGTTACGACTGCGAACTTGGGTTAGTTGAAGATATACCTCAAGTTGAGTTGCCTGTTAAAGTCCAAATACTCAAGTGCAAAAAAGAACCCCGCAGCAAAAGTTCTGCAGTTCCAGGAGCAGTTTTGAGTCCCAATGTTGAAGTTATAGACTGCCTTCCTTCTTCAGTATCTGAGTTCAGTCCAGGAACTGTTTTGGTCTATCCTGGAGAGTCAGCCACTCCTATTTGGGAAATGTCAAAAGAAGCCTTGAGTTCTATTAAGTCAGCAGTTTTTATAGACTCAACTTGGCGCCAAACCTTTGCAATGCTCAACAGTGCTTCTTTGGCCAAATTGCCAATGGTAAAACTGGTGTCTCACAGAACTTTGTTTTGGAGGTATCAAGACAAAGGCAAAGAGTCCCTGGCAACTATTGAAGCTGTTTACCACTTTCTGGTTGACTACCACAATGCCATGCACCAGCAAGGCCTTTTTGAGCCTTACCAAGGGACTTACGACGACTTATTGTGGCTTTACACCTTCAACTACCAACTTATTCAGAAAGAGTACACAGAAAGAAGACATAAAGGCAAAAGGTTCAGACACATGCCAGACTACATTGAAAGACCTAACTAGTTTCTTTATGGTTATAGTTCCTGATAAACCGCCTAACGTAACGCCACTTGATTTCACGCTCAAACATTTGGGGGTTTTCAAGCATGTAAGCCATTTTGAGAATAGCTCTTTCGTGTTCTAACTTGTCCATTCCAATTTTAAGTTCTGATCCGTGCTGGGGCAAAAAACTAGGGTCGACCCTTTTGTTGGCAAAGTAAGAGTAAATGTTGAGAGTTATGGGTGTGTCGGGGTTTCCTTCTTTGATGTGTTTCTGAGGAAGGTGCATGTACTTGTCTGGGTAGCCAAACATGTACCTCACTATAAACTGAGCTGGCATAAAAGTCCACCTGATAATTGGCAGTTCTTTGAGCTTTCCGTAAGACTCCCAAGTAAAGAGTCCGTTTGATCCTGGGTCTATGAAAGCCACCCCTTCTTTGCCTGGGTCAGCCCTTTTCCCGTAATTCCCTCCGTACAAGTCAGGGTCCCAGTTAGCGCATTCTTTGTAGTCGTTGTAGTTGCTATCTGCTTGTCTGTTTTTGTTAACAGCCATGTCTGCCATGTGCAGTCCTTCAGATACTCTCCACCACTTATACTCCAGTTTTTCTTTCCAGGTCATTTGTGACTTTATTTGGTTTGTTAAGTTTTTGAAGAACTTAAGCATCACTTTGTTGGGAACTATTAGGTAAGACCAGTGCTTTTCTGAGTAAAGAAGTCCAGCATTGGTCATTGCTTTGATTATGGACTGCTTTTTGATTTCTTCGCCCCAAGCAGACAAAGTCATTATTTGCCCCTCAGCCTTAAGCATATTTTCTAAGGCATCCAGTATGGCGAAGTCCAGAGTTCCGTTCTCCAAGAGATGGGAAACTTCTTCTCTTAAGTAAAGCGAGTGGTACTTTTCTAAGAACCGGTTGTACTCTTCCTTCCACTTGGGACCTTCACACTTCAGGTGTTCAACAAAGTCAGGGTTGGGCTCTTGGGAGTCAAGTAGTCCTTCAGTGAAGATCCTAATGTGGTGGGGACTGAGTCCTATGTGCTTTGCAATGAGTTGGGTGTGTTCAGTGTTGTAGATGTGGCCCAGTAAGTTGTCTAGTTCTCCAGGGGTTTCTAGTCCCTTCCACTCTAAAGTAGGGAAGGCGTCTTCGTAGACTCCCAAGTCGTCGTAAATTTCTGTGTTGAAAAAGTTGTTTTCGTTGGACTCGATAATCATTGGAACATGGTTCCTCCAGCCTTCGTCATTCTACTTGGAACTTACATATAAACGGACACAAATGTGCTCTATCCAGCTAGATGCTCTGTCTTCGCAAGTTTCCAAGTTAAGGAGCTTTTGAGCTGCTTCAAGCACTACACACACGTGAGGAAAGTCCTCTCCTTCACTGAGTTGGTGGTAACCGCCTATGAGGTTAAGGACGTCAAACAAGTAAGCAGAAACTCTAATCCCTGTTCTGTATAAAGAGTTAGTGTAGGCAGGAGGGGCTTCGGAATGTTCTTCCAAGACCAGAAGTTCCTTTATAAGTTGTAGAGTGCCCTTAACTCCCCCTGCAGCTTCTGCTACTTTGCCCCAATTGTCCAGCAACCAGGTGTCTCTAAACTTTCTTTGGTGGCCCAACAGGTGTCTTAGGTCTCCTTGCTTTTTTTCGAGCAGTTCCCTTAGTTTGAGTTCTAGGTAAAGTTTGTCCCTGTTGAAAAGGAGAGCATCCAAGCACATTTGAGGAGTTAGGAGTTGCTGGTCTTTGAAAGTTTCAGAACTTCTTTTTGCCAAGTAGTCAATAGTTGTGTTTTCAAATATTTCTAGAAAGTTGTCGAAGTTAAGGCAGTTCCACCGGTTCAAGTCAATATCTATGAGGATTGGGGGGATTTCAGTGCCTGCGTTTTCAAACTTCTGAAGGTTGTACCTTAGAAACCAGGACTTTCCTGAGTTGTGGGGACCTGTAATAAACATTAAGTTGTTGATGTTTCTGTTGGTGCTTTGCTGGGATCTGAAGCTAAACATAAACTTAGTGAGTTCTCTGTTGAACCTGGCATTTAAGTAAAGGGGCCAGAAGAACTCATCCCTGCCTTGATACCCCTCAGACCCATCTTGGCGCATCCACCCAACGTAAAACATACTTTCAAGTACACTTTTGCTTTTAACGAACTTGTCAAAGTCCCACTTAGCTTTGAGTTCCTTCCAGCGGAACCTGTTCTAGGTAAGGGTGGTTAGGGGGTCTTAGTTTAGCTAGTTGTTTTTTCCAAGCATTTTTCATATTTATGGAGTTCAATAAAGACTTACTGAAACTATCCACTAGACTGCCATTAGTGCAAGGACTCCTCAGAAAGATCCTCAAACAAGTTAGCACTCAAAAGGACCCTGTTGTGAAGCACTTTATCCACAGAACTGTTTTGTATAACTTCAAAAAGTAAACTTTAAAAAGACAAAAGCACCTTAGAGAACTTCCGAAGATCCATGAGTTCATTAAGTCCCAGGAAAGTTTCCTCCACACAATAGAAGAAGCTAAGGAAGGCAACTTGAAAAGTCAAAAGTTCTTGGTAGACCTGAGTTACGGGCAAGTTGTGTTTACTCCTAGACACGACCACTTCATCCAAGCCAAGTACACAGAGAAACTGCCTTTTGGCAAAAAGTCAATTTCTCCTTTGCCTGTTGTAGAGGGCTTTCATGTAGTGGGCGCTGCTCCTTTGCCTCAGGAATATTTGCAACACATAAAGTCTTTTCTCAAGAGCCACCCTGAGTTGCATTCTGTGTACTTTCACCTTTTAGACTTAGCTTTTGATAACTATGATAATTCAAACGGTTAATGGAAGAAAAGGTCGCAGAGCCCAGACAACCCATTCATAAACTCCTTCCAAAGGACAACTCAGAGCTGAGCAAACTCAACGAAAAGTTTGACATGTTCAGACAAGTCAACTCAAGAGTACCAAGAGATGCTGCCAAGTTTGGGTACCTTGAGCACCTTGCCAGAGTTTCAACTCCCCTAAAAGAGTGTGAAGAGCGTTTGGGAAGAATGCGCAAAGAACTTTTTGTCAAGTACTCTTCACTAGTAAACTCCAAAACTACAGAATTCCAAGAACTAATTCACAGTCTCCACGACAAGGTTACTAAGCAAGACTTAAACATGCTTCGTGAAGAAGTCAAGCAAATAATCTACAAATGGGACGGAAACTTGCTTTCACAAGAAGAAGTGACTCCTGAGTATGGATTTAACTGGCCAGTTGTGTACATACTTAGTATTAAAGGCAGCAACTACGTTCTTTACACACCCAACATGACCTATGTTGACGGGTACGATCCCTTTACTGCCGAAACTAAGTACCCACTTATTCCTGAAGGAATGCTTAACATTCTTAAAAAAGGATTTTACACCAAAAGTCGGTCTGTGAATATACAAACTGACCAAAAGCCCAAGAAAAAAAAATCCATATCTAGAAAGCCTTCTAAAGAAGTCTTTGCAAAGCCCCTAAAACCTCCCAAAGCAACCACTCCGCAGTACTTTACAAAGCCGGCCGAAAGTCAGCTCCAAGCAATACAAGTCGAACCTTTAGAGCAAGGAGAAGAAACTGACCAAGTGGAGTACTCAGAACAACCTCAAATAGAGGAATCAGAAGAGCAGCCAGTTGAGGAGTCAGAAGACTCAGGGTCCTCCTCAGAAGAGTGGGAAGAAAGGCCTAGATTCATCACTCGGACTACTCTTGACGGAGTCCGTCCTTGGGAAGTCTTTGAAAAAAAGGCTGCTGAGAAGCAGAGAGCTAGAGATCAGTGCGCAGACTGCGAAATTATGTAATAAATGGCTTGCTTTAAAGTAACATTGCGGAGCAAGTTAGACAGGATGCTAGAAGCTGCCCTGAACGAGTTAAGACAGTCTGGAAAAGTAACAGTAATAGGTGAGGGCCTTGCAGCTTCAAAAGCTGTTTCTCTTGTAGAAGTAGTCAAGTCTAAGTGTCCTGGCCTTTCACAGACCAACAAAACCTACCTTCAAAGCCAGTTTTCCGTGCTGGAAATAGACCTGGAGCTAGTAACTTAATAAGTACTACAAAATGGAACTAAAGCCAAACAGAAGACTTGAAAAAATAATAATACTAGCCAGACACGGAGCTAGAGCCCCCAAAAAACTGCCTCCTAGCATACACAACCACAGGTACCTCTGGGACGAAAGGTTGGGCGAACTCACTCGCTACGGAGAAGAACAAATGAAAGAATTGGGAAGGTTCATAAGGCAACAGTACTCCCATCAACTAGGATTGAATATTTCACTTAACTCACTACGCGAAGAAGTGCACATGATCTCTACTGAGTCACAAAGAACCATTGAAAGTGCTTGGCACTTTTTGCAGGGACTACTGGGACAAGAACTGGACATGGAGACTTTTATGGAGCAACTCACAGTGATTCCTCGAAGCGAAGACATTTGGTTCAAAAAGCACAAACAAGAAACTGTGCGTCAAATGATTCATGAAAGCAGAAAGAACCCTGAGTGGAGTGCTAAGGAAGAGGAAACTGCAGAACTTAGGAAACACTTGACAGAAGTGACTGGGTGGAATGTTTCGCTTTCAAGCATGAACTCTTTATGTTCCTTAGTTAAGTGTTACTTGCAAAACCACAAAGACATGCCTTTGCCTTTGTCCCCAGAAGTTTTGGAGCAGGTTTACGAGGTAGGGGAGTGGGTAATTAGGCACAAGTTCCAGGACCAAGTAGTTCGCAACCACATTGTGGAAGACATGGCCCACCTTTTGCTCAGGTGCATCCACCCCTCTGAGAGCGAATCTGTTAAGGTCAGGTACGTTGCTGCTCACGACACTACACTTATGACTTTGCTTTCGATTTTCGAAAAGAACTGCTTGATAGATGTGAACTTGCCTAACTTTGGTTCTTACTTAGTATTTGAAGTATGGGAAAGCGACACTCCTGTGCAGAACTCAACAGACACAGAACCTCCATACCGCTACGTGAGGATTTTGTATGACAACGAAAAACTCAGACTCAACACTGGCAAAAGCAAAACTTCAGTAGGAACTCTCGAAGACATACTGTTCAGAATAGAAACTTCACAAGAAGCTTACTAATTACCTAAGCTATAAATTTATCGTAATACTTTTTCTTGAGAGCTTCAAAGGCTACAAACATAGCAATGTTCCAGGAACCTATTCTGATAACGTTTGCAAAGAATCCAGAGTAAAAGGCACCAAAGCCCTCGTTCTTGAGTGTTTTCAAAAAGCAGTCTGCAATGTTTTTGTAAGCTTCTCCTGTGCCTTTCTTGGCGTTCATAATACGCGTCTTCATCATGTCAACTGGGTTGCCCACCACTACAGCTACAAACCCGGCCATGAACCCACAGAAAAAGTGGCAGGGGAGTTTGTCTTCCATAAGGTTGTACTCTAGAATCCACTGCTTTATTTGGAAGTAGGCACTTAACTCTGCTGCATTAATCACTGAGTTTCTGATCACGTTGGGCAAGCAGCCCACCCAAAACCCTTTCAAAGTCTCTTCTTTCAAAATAGTTGAGTAAGCATTCAAGGCACCTGAGTAACGAGGAGCTGCTCCTGGGTTGCGCATGTCTCCTTGAATACGGATCTTGACCACTTCAGTTGGATTGGCTATTGAAATAGCAACTCCGCCAGAAAGCAATCCCAACTGGATCTTTTGCAACAGAGTGGGACTTGAGTTGCCCTCGCCAATTACCCACTTTGACATTTCAGTGTACAGTGCCAAACGCAGTGAGCAGTAAACAAGTTGTCTATGGATTCCAGGGGTCCATCCTTTCCAGAGAGAAGCCACTCCTTCTTCTTTTGCCATTTTGAGTCCACAATCAACCATCCCTTTGTAATGAGCTCCGCTTGTCATTAGTCTTACCTTCACTGTATCAAAGGGAAGGGTCAAGGTTTCTGCTACGCTTCCCCCGAGTCCTGCGCAAACCATTGTGGGCACAAAAGGAATTTTAATGTCTTGGCCAACCATTTATACAAGCAAAATTCTGTTGTAAAGAATCTTATGGGACTACTGAGAGTCTTAGTTAATATCATAATAAACTGATATAAATTTGAAAAAATCAAGTATTTATAAATGGAGTTAGCAACCAGCTCACGACGAAACAAAAGCAAAAACTAGACAGAGAGATTAAGAACTACGTAAACACAATCATTAAAACCAGAAAGATTCTACACGATGAAACAAAGCAGGAAGACGGAACAACACGCTCCCAAAGCACGAAGAAACACGAACGGAACTCAAGAGGAAAAGAACGGCAGAAGAAAATGACAACCCAACCAAAAAACTACCCAAGACACGAAGCAGAGGCCTAGAAAACGGAACAATGACGCTCCCAAAACACGAAGAAACACGAACGGAACTCAAGAGGAAAAGAACGGCAGAAGAAAATGACAACCCAACCAAAAAACTTCCCAAGACACGAAGCAGAGGCCTAGACGGCTTACAACAATTCCAATAAATAAATAAATAAATAAATAAATGGAGTTAGCCACAATCGATACCACTAGTGTCAAGGGCTTGGGCAAGCGCAAAGTTAGTTTCAAGGGAAGTCAATGCTCCAGTACGGACTTCCCTAGCAACGAAACAAAGGACTTTTGTTTCTTAAAAGTTACCTTGAAGGTAATTACTTCTGAGCTAAAAAAACCCACAGGAATGGTAGTGCTTTTCTTGTTAGCATCTAAGGTAGCCTTGGGGGATGAAAGTTTAGGGGTCGGAATTCCCTTAGGCTTGGCTTTACTCGTTGCGCTCCTTAAAAACAGTTTGGAGTGGTCCATAAGGCATATCAAACGAAAAAAGATCAGCCATGAGGTGTACCAAGTATGGAACGGAGTCAAGTTTGAACCCAAAAAACGAAAAAATATCAAAGTTGGAGATGTTATTTTGCTTGAGCACAACGAAAAAGTACCTGCCCACGTGCTAGTTCTTAGATTCGCCCCTAGTTTTTGCAGATGCTTTGCTAACGAATCCAAGGTCACTGGAGTCAAGGACTTCCTTATAAAAAAGCCAGTGAGGGACACTTACGAATTCATCAACACTGACAATGCTGAAGAAGTTCCTAGTGCACTTAGAAATCTAGAACTTTCTGTCAAAGTGGACCAGAATCTAGAAGATCACACTAAGTTTGAAGGAAAACTAAAGGTCAAAGGCTACCCCCAAGCCTACAAGTTAAGCCTTGATAACCTTCTGCTCAAGGATTCTGTTTTTTGTTCACTTTGGTTGCTAGGAATGGTGCTTTACACTGGAAAAGAAGCATCCATTTGCTCAGAAATGAGCTCGAAAAAGCCAACTACCACTGAAAGACTTGCAAAAAAGGTAACTTGGTGCCTTTTAGGTTTGTACGTTGCTGGAGTTTGTTTATTAGCAGCTTTAGAAAATGACTATGGGTTATGGGAAAGTGTTTTCTTCTACTTGGACTCTTTGTGCTTTGTAGTTCCTGTTTACTTATGGGTTGTGTTAGACTTAGTAAAGCTTGTGCAGACTTTCAGACTGAGGAAACTGTTTTTAAGGTGCAACACCCTAAACCTCAACGAAGACTTGGGAAAGGTAAACCACGTGCTTATGGACAAAACAGCCATTGTGAGCAAGAAAGGATTGCAAGTGAACATGTGCTATTTGGGGCCCAACGTTTTCTACAACAAAGAAAGCGAAGAACAACTTTTCACTTTCAATAAACTGAACTTTACTTGTGGACACCCCGAGACCCAAAACTTCATTGAGGATAAAATTCCAGATTTGAACTTGTCAGACCTGAAGCAGAGCATAAAGTTCGGGAACTGGGAGTCAATAATGTTTTTGAAAGCACTAGCTTTGTGCAACTTAACAATTTCAATGCAGTGCAGAAGGCTTTCAAGAGAAGAGGACTACTTTCTAGAGTGGCTGGCAAAGGACCTAGGAGCTCGAGTTACTAACGAAACCAACCAAGTTCTGACTCTACAAATCGACTCGAGTCCTTACAACTTCAAGATTTTGGCTAACCAGCCCTTTCAGTCAGAGTCCCTTAAGACTAGGATTTTTGTGGAGGACTCTGGGTCTTACTACTTGCTAGTCAGAGGCCCTAAGGAAAAAATGCTGTCCCACTTTTCCCAAGACTCCTTTTTCAGTACCCACGTTTTCCCACAACTTAACTCCGAAGAGTTTGAAGGCCAAAGACTTATACTTTACGGCTTCAGAGAACTAAGTGAGTCCCAAATGAAAGCTTTTTGCTTTTCCTACAACAACGCCAAAAACAGTTTGATTAGGTCTGAAAAAAGGATTGAGGAGGTGTTTGAGGAGTACGAGGAAGACCTTCAGTACATAGGAATGGTGGGTGCTCAAGAGCAAGTAACTGCTGAAACTAAAGAGTTCATTGGGAGTTTGAAAACTTCTGGAGCTAGGTTTTGGATATTCAGTTCTGACACCAAAGAGAGAACTAAAAGTTTGGCAGTTTCAGCAGAAATAGTTAAGGAGTCCTGTCCTGTTTACGAACTGAACAACGTTGAAGAAGACCTTAAAGTTGAAGATATTGAAAACTCCAGAAACCTTATGCAACTAAGCAGTCTTACTCGGAGAAGTATTTCATTGCTTGAGTCGCCTTTGTTTCAAAGTGCTTACAGTTTCGAACTCAATGGCTCTCAGTTCGAAGCTGCACTTCTCAGTCAAGAAAACACAAAAAGACTTCTAGAGCTAATTTTTGAGGCTGAAGTTGTGATATTCTGTGGCTTTTCTCCCTACCAAAAAAGCTTAGTGGGTGAGTTGCTTAAGAACTTTGATCAAGGAGTAGTGTCTTTGGGGGTAGCTAAAAGCCAATCAGACCTAGCTTTTGTGCGACATGCAAACATCAAAACTGTTTTGGAAGAAGAAAACCAAATCACTCACTTCTGCCAAAGCACTGACTTCTCTATTGAAACTTTTAGTCAATTAAAACCACTGACTCAACTCTGGGGAAAGCTAAACCTCCGGAACCTTAGAAAAGTAGTTTCCCTTTACGTCTACTTAACTTGTATGTTTTTTTCAGTCAAAATATGCTACTCCTTTACAATCGGAATTGATGAGTTTTACACCTGGAGTGATCTAGTTTACTTAACTAGCCTTTTGCCCTTAGTATTTATAGGAGCTTATGACAAGTCTGGTCCAGAGGCTCCTGGAGTTCTAGACTTTGTGGTTGAAGGAATTCTGCATGGAGCTATTACTGTCAGCTTTGTGCTGGTTTCTTTGCTTAGTGCAGTTAACTCAAGGGGATACACCGAACACAGAGAACTAGGAATTTGGTACTGCAACTTAGCTGTTTACTTGACAGTCACACTCACCTACTTATTCCAAACCTCAAAGTTTAGCTTTGGAACTTTGCTTGGACACTTGACTAGTTTTTTAGTCTTGGCTTTAGCTGTGCTTGGGAGCAGACCACCTTTAATGGATATGATTCTGGAATGTCATTGGCTAGTGGTTAACTGCCTACTAATTAGTTTGATTAACTTCAAAGTTTCCTACGTAAAGAAACTACTTGGAATGTTCTTCCCTAGAGAATCAATCCCTAAAAAGAACCCTTTCACTAAGTCTTTAGAGAATTTTCAGAAGTTGAAAGAAACCACAAACAAAAAGCACCAATCAGAAAGTTTACTTGAGTACTCCATTGACAATTTGAAACTCAGATTCTGGTCCAAAAAGGCCGAAAAAAAGTACACTCAAGAAAAACTACACCAAAACGTAAAAAGGCACAGACTGTTTTTCTTGGGAATTCTAATCATTTCAACAGGCTGGCAAATTTGGTCTTTTGAAGGTTACGGCGAGTCCTTTGCTACTTTAGTGCAAATTAACACAGGCTTAACTGGAGTTTTATGTTGCCTGATGTTTTTACCCAAGCTACTGAAGTTCGTACCCTCAGTGTTTAGTTTGTACGGAGTTTACTTGTTAGTAGTGGCATCAATTCTGTGCAGTTATTTTGCTGTGATATGCCCTTTGGTGTTTTCTTTGTATCCCTTGGTGTTCTTTATGGTGTTTCACGTAGAGTGGGTAAATGCAGTATGCTTGAACACTGCGTGCTTTTTAGCAATGGGGTTTAACTCATATATTTACTACTCAAACCTGATGGACGACAGAAATGGTGCTATATTCCGGACTGTCCACCACAACATTTTGGGGTTAGGAATCATAAGCACTGCTGCTGTGTTTGCCTACAAAATCTCTAAGAAAGACAGGAAGATTTACTCTCTGACAAAGCGTTTGAATTCAGAAACTAAGAAACTTAAAGAAATACTTAACTTCCTGTTTCCGAGTTTCGTTGCGAATTGCATCACTAACCAAAAGTGCAGAGGGAGTTCAGCCCAGCCCTCAGTTACTGTTGTGTTTTGCAACTTCTGCGACTTCGAGAAAATAGTTGAGACTTTGCCTCCCCAGGAACTCACTGAGCTCCTAGACAGTGTTTACAGGAAATTTGACAATCTGTGCAAAGCTTTTGGAGTTGCAAAGATCGAAACAGTTGGCTACACCTACTTGGCTTGTGCTGGAATAAACGAGATCGAAGGAGACATGGACCCCGAGATAAGAAGAATCAGTCATGCAAGAAGAAGCATTGAACTGGGACTAGCTATGATCAGGGAGGTCCAAGGACTTTACTGGACAAGAAACAACCCTCTGAAACTCAAGATAGGCATAAACAGTGGAAGTGTTACTGCAGGAGTCGCAGGATACCACAAACCCCAGTTTGCTCTAGTCGGGGACACAGTCAACACTGCCAGTAGAATGGCTTCGACTCTTGAAGTCTCTAATTCGATCCAGATTTCAAACTCAACGTTTTTGGAACTAGAGGATCTTTGTGGTTTGGATTTTCAGTCCAAAAACACCCAAGTTAAAGGAAAAGGTTTTATGCAAACATACTTAGTTAGTCCCTCTGATGGATTTAGTTCTGGAATATGCAAAGTCAGCTTAGCTGTAGGTCACAAAGACTCAGACTCTACTTCGGCAAGTTCAAGCAAAACTAAAAGCAAACCTCATCCTGAACCAAATAAAATGAACTCACCTAAATCCCACAAGTACACCAAAGAGGAGATCAATTACAAAACCAAAGCAAACTTTCTGGGGATGTTTAAACTGAGCAACACTATTTTCTTTTTTGGAATAGGGGCCAACACCTTGGTTTTGGTAGCAGAATATTTAGTTACCGAGGAGGAAGACCTTGGATTTAGGATTGCAATGCAACTTGGTGTTCAAGTCTTACTTGGTCTCTTTTCTTTACTGATGAAAAAACACTGGAAGAAAGCTAGGTTTGCTTGGTTCTACCAACTGTTCTTGTTTGCCATTTTGCAGGTTTACTCAGCAACACTTATTTTCGGAGACTTAGACAAGTCAAACGCAATAGTATTTTGCCTTTACATGATTCTGTTGATGACTCACTGCAGTCTTTTAAAGTTACCTTTTGCGTGCTTGTTTGGTTTGGTTTCCTATGTGTCAGTGATGGTACTTCAGTATACCATTGCACCCGAAAACTACTTCAAGTACACAATTATAACCCTTTTCTTCCTGTCAGCATCTGTTACTTTGTTTTACAGGGAAAAACAAACCAGGGCACTTACCGTTTCTAGCGAAAACTTAAACACCCAACTAGAGTCCTTAGAACAAGCTTTGTCAAGGCTAATGCCAGAGCATGTATACCAGAACCTCAAACAAGAAGTAGTTAAAATAGACAGGTTCAGTCAAGCTACTTTGCTTTATGCAGACATTGTAGGGTTCACTTCCTGGTCTTCAGGTAAAGACCCTACAGAGATTGTTGGAATGCTTTCGGACTTGTTCACTAAGTTCGACACTTCATGCATAGAAAACGGAGTTTACAAAGTGCATACTATTGGGGACTGCTACGTAGTTCTAGGAGTCACTGGAGAAGACAGAGACCCAGTTAGGGAGTGCTTAAATGTGATTAAGTTTGCAAAAGAAATGATTAAGCATATCCAAACAGTGAACCAAGAACAGCAACTAGAACTCAACATGAGGATAGGAGTCCATGTGGGGCAAGTCACTGGTGCAATAATAGGAACTAGTATTGTGAGGTACGACATTTTTGGGGAGGATGTTATAATTGCAAACGAGATTGAAAGCGGGGGGGTTCCAGGACAAATAGTGTGCAGTCAAAGTGTAAAAGATTTACTACAAGGCAAGTGCTCCTTTGAAGAACACTCCCAACTCTCGATAGAAAAACTACAAAGGACTGTTGAGACTTTTAAGGTAAACTTTTAATGTAAAACAATAAATATGCAGAAAAACTTCGGCAGAAGAAATGCTGAACGAATAGAAGAACTAGAGTACGGCTTGAAGGAAGTGAGTGTTCCTTACTACCGAAAAAGAGAACTTTTGAATTTCTTCTGGAACAGAGACTACAAACAAATCAACAAAATAGAAGAACTGAACGAACTGGACTTAGTTGAGAACTTGTTTAACTGCTACTTGAGGCACAGGAGGTTTGGGAACTACGCTGGAATTCTTCTGATGGGAGTTTGCTGGAACACACTTTTCAAGAATTGGCGACCTATCAGTAAAATCTTGCTGGGAGGTTTGGTGGTTCACTACTGCGGAGAGTTTGCAGTGTACAGAGCCGTTGACCAATTTTACAACCCCTTGACTGAGGTGTTTAATAAGCGTTACCGGCATTTGCTAAGCATCAGTGACTAAGATAAATTACAATTAAGCAGGAAGAGGTAAGTCTTCTTCAAAGTCAAGGTCACTATCTGACTCCTGGGAGTCCTCAAAAGACTTGTGGGAAGAGTCTTCAAGAGGCCTTTGGGGAGAAGGTTCAGAGGACTTTTTGGACACTCGGTTGAAAACTTCCTGGATTACAAAGAGTCCTTTGTCCATTTCTTCCCTTAAAAACTCATTGGCAAAGCTGTCTACGAAGTGGTCCATTTCGACAGACTTGTTTGGAGTTCGGTTTTCAGGAGTGAGGGTTTCTTCTTCCTGGGGTTCTTCCTTGATGATGCTGGCGTCCTGGAAGTTGAACTTCTTGCCCTTTCCGTACTGCCCAACGACTTGGTTCATGGGGGATATGGTGGGAGAAACAAAGCCAGCGCTTTCGTCGTCGCTTTCGCCCATGTCGTTTAGGGAAATAGCCATGAACTGGTCTCTAGACTGTTGTTTTTGTTCAATGCCAAACGTAGCAAGTCCCTTTTCTTCGGGTTTTTGTTCTTCTTTGGGGGCTTCTATTTCCAAACTGCCTTCTTCTGAAGCAGACTCTTCCATTTCGATCTGGCGGATTCTTTCTTCCAACTGCTCCATTCGGGAACTTATGGGTTCCTGCAAAGACTTCAGTTGGGCTTTTAGGCTTTCGACTTCTTGCTGAGTAGCTAAGTGACTTACGTCAGGTTGTTCTTGGGGTTCAGGGATTTTGTTTAGGTTCTTTTTGATTTCTTGGACTTCTGCTTCTAAGTCTTCTGTGTCAAAGGCGTTTTCTAGTTTTGTGAAGTTCGAATTAAGAGTGTTGATTTCTTTAGAGGTTTCAGACTGGAACTGTTCTAGTTTTTGTTTGAAACTTCTCAGTTGTTCTTCTGAGGTTTCCTGGCGCTGGAGAAGCATTTCTTTCAGGTCAGCAATTTGGTTTTGTAAGTTTTCTTTTTCTTCTGAAAGAGTTTTAACTTGGGCTTCTAAGTTAGTGGATGACTGCTTGATGGAAGTTTGCACTTCAGCTAAGATTTGTGACTTCAAAGAGTTGATTTGTTCTTGAGTGACTCCTCCATGTTCCCGCAGGCGCTTTTCAACAGTAGAGTGCACTTCTTCTTTGATGTCTTCGTTGAAGGACTTCACTTCTTTAAGTTCGAGTTCGATTTGGTTGATTTGGTGCAGGTGGGTGTTTTTAAGGGACTCAGCAGTTACTTTAAGAGTTTCTTCAGTGACGAATCCTCCGATTTGGTTTGAGAGTTGTTCACACTCCCTCAAAACCCGAGTTTCGGCTTGTTTGAAGGTTTGGTACGACTCAGACCACTCCTTGCGGAGGGAGTCTTCAGTTTGTTCTAGATGTCCTAACCGCTGTTTGAGTCCACTGAGGTCTTCTTTCCAAGTTTTGTCTCTTTCGTTGATGAGTTTCTCAATGGCAGTTCTTGCATTTCCAATTTCTTTTTGAATTGTAGAAACTGTCTCTTCAGAGTCCACTTGGGGAGCTTTTCTGGACTCCGGGTACTCATAGTAAGATGGGAATTGCTGGAAAGAAGAACCTGGTCTGGAAAAGTCCTCAGGAGTGCCTCTTTGTATTTTTATTAGGTTCATTTCAGTCTTCCTCAAAATAGCAGCAATGGAATCAGTCCAGTTCGAGGCTCTTTTGAACTCCATATTCGAATTAAGAATTAACTCAATAATCCCCCTGCAAGATGTCACAGGATTCCTTTGACAGGTCTTCTCAGAAGTGCGACTTAGGAGTGTACATAACTTTCATGCAGTGTGGAGAGTGCTCCAGCATGGTTCTTTCTAAAGAAGGAAAGAAGTTTTGTCCTAAGTGCAACAGCAGACTGGACTCCAACTTGTTTCCCATCCCCGAAGATACTCCTGAACAAACACTAACTCCCCTCAGCAGTTCTCTCGAAAACTTCAAAGAAAAGATCCACAAAGTTTCTTTGCAGTCCCTTGAAGAACACGACTTCTTCGCTCTTCAGGAGCACTGCAAACTCGTACAGACCCTTCTCAAAACCATGAATGCCATTCACAAGTACAAAACTACTTTTAATTAATCACTTTTAGGTTTTTTGAAAGCAAAGTCTACACAGATTTCTTTTCCCAGAATCCTTTTCCCGTTCAGTTCGTTCAGGGCTTCTTGTGCTTCTTCGAACTCTTCGAACTGCACCATTGCGTATCCTTTGTTGTAGCCTGTTTTCCTGTCTAAGTTCAAGTGCAAAGCCTTCACTCTGCCAAACTCAGCAAACGCATCGTAAATCCTGTCTTCAGAGGCTTCTTCGTGAATTCCCCTTACAAAGAGAACCCACCCGTCTTCAGACTTAACAACATCAGTCATTTTTATTCTTAATCACAGTCGAGAACCCTGACTTAGGGTCGAAGTAAGCAGAAGAGGTTCCTTGAACTGCCTGTGGGTTGTTCAGTGAGTACTCTCTTACCTTGCCGCTTTTCCCGAGCATTCCAAAACTGTGCCCTGTTTCCCGGAACTCTTCCTGGGCTTCTGTTCCGAACTTCACTCTGTTGACTTGTTTCTGGGTTTCAGTTATTTGGTGCTTCCGCTTAGCTGCCCTTATTCGCTTGCCTCCTCTGTGCTTTTTAGGACGCGTTTCAGGCACAGGCAAGGGCTTGCGCGGAATCATAGGAGGGGGTTCTATGGCTTTTTCGAGTTTTTGCTGAACTTGGGCTTTAAGGTCCTTCCCTACTTCTGGAGACCCTTTGTTGAAGTCTACCCTTGCAGCCAAAACTGTTTTGGAAGCTAGAATTCGTTTGGCTTTTGAGTTTAGCCATTGAGGCATGCCTTGCATCACTTCTGTTTCGCAAACTAAGTTGCTGAGCAAGCCCTGGGTGCTGGAAGCAGGCATTCTGCTTAGTTTGTCCAGTCCTCCTACCTTTCCCAAGACTTTCCCAGCAACTCTGCTTCCCAGAAGCTCACTTAAGTTAGGCGCTATTTGGCCTACTTTAGTTTTGACGAACTCCAAAATGACTCTGTACTTTTCGTCCAAACTAAAGACTTCCTGGGATATGCCCACCACTTGGTCTCGGTCACTTTCAGAAATAGTTCCCATTCCACAGCTCCCTGCCATAGCTATTGCGTTCACAAGGTTAAGGTCTAGGATTTCCTTCAAGTTCTCTACGGGCAAGCACTGGTTGTTTTCTATTTCTGTAACCACTTTGGAGTACTCCAAGTGAGAAGTAACTATTTCTTCTAGTTCGGGAAACTTCTTTTTGTAAATGTTTTTGATGCTTCTGCATAAGCCTGCAACTTCACTTTCTATCTCAAAGATTAACTCACTACTGTGCTTGATCAAAGTGAAAGTATCAGAACTTCCTTCACTAATTGATTTCAACAACTCAGGAATCTTTTGGGTTTGCAAAAGACAAGAACTCAGAATTGAATCTTCTTCAGCCAATTTAGGCTTTTTGGGGTTTTCTGGCGGGTCCAGTTCTTCCAAGAACTTACTTGCTAAGTCCATTTATACTAGTGTAAGTACTTGCTTTTGAAGTTTTTAAGAGCAGAAGCCATGAGTTGGGTTTCTTGGCCAAAGTAGTCTATTGCTATGTGGTAACAAGGAGAAATGCACTCATAGAACTTATTGAGGACTTCTGGATCCTGTTTAGAGTGAACTTTTAAGGGCTTACAGGACTCTTGGCACAGTTCCATGTCCAAGTTGCGTCTTCTGTACAGCATAGCGTGTCTTAGTTTGAACTCGTCGAATTCTTGCACGCACTTGTAGTTCTCTTTCAAGTAACACTTCATTTCAGCTTTCCTCATTTGGTGTGAAACTTCTTCTAGTTCTTGCTGGGCCTTTTGGTACTCCTTTTCTAGTTGTTTTGTTTCAAACATTTATTAAATTAAAAGCATCAAGCTTAAACTCAGCACGTAAAGACAGCTTTGTTCGTCGTTCATTCCGTAGGTAGTGAAAGCTACTTGGTAAACGTAGTCCATAACATCAGGGTACCCTTCTAGGGTGTTCTCAGCTGACACAAACAGTCTGTACTCTGTGTCTTTTGCTATTTGGTCAAAGTTCACTTTCTGCGGAACTGAGTTTGCTTCAACTTTAAGGAAGTGCTCGCATTTATGATTCCTGGGATTCAGTCCGTTTACAATCTGACTTGGAACAGGACTGCCCATGCTTGTTTTGTACTTAGTTAAGCACAAACTGACTTTTCCTGGTTCAAAAAGTGATAAGTCACTTACTACCAAGTTAGAACTTACAGCTGAGACAACTCTAGGCTTGGTTTTAAGCAGAGGCAGAACTCCATATATTTCTTGTGGCGAACTGGACTTTTTGAACTCAGGAAACCTGTTGGCTATAACTTGTAAGTCCAGGGACTCTGCTAGAGCTTTAGGAGAGTCCTGGGAAGAAGAGTGGGGGTCAGGCAGTACCACAACGTCTAGTTGGGTTGCTCCTTGGAGTCTTCGAGAAATTCCTGAAGAAGTAGTGTAGTTTTTGGAGTGGTAAGTGGTTTTAGGAGCAGACCCTGTGCTTCCAGAGTAGTCCTTTCTCTGAATAACTCTTTCTGGTTTGACCTGAAGGAGCTGGCTGATGAGTTGTAGCACCTCTTCCACATTGCCAATCTCTTCGGTGAACTCTAGAGTAAAGGTAGCAGACCGAAACCTGTCTGGAGTGCTGAATGGTATAAAGGGACTTTCTAGAGCTTTGTTTCCGCCCAAGTCAACTACTTCAAAGAACATGGAATAGTTATTTTGGGCAACTAAGCCACTTACACTTACTGTGTAAAAGAATCTGTTAGACTCAGGTGCAGTATAGGAGTAAGTCCTTCCAAACCTAGGCTGGTCCTCCAAACCTGTTTCGTTGAGAGCCTGGGCTTTTATTTCAGCTAAGGTAGGCTGTCTTGTTCCGTGCTTAGAGAGCATCCAGTAAACGTTGCATGGCTCGTTAGCAACTACAGAAAAAGTAGCAGATGTTCTACTTACCTTTGTAGTCTGATAGTCAATAATCAGGGGGTTGAAAGCGTCTTTTTTGCCTACAGTGTAAGTAAGTAGTTCTTTTTCAAGTGAGTAACTCTTTGCATTTTGTCCGTAAACACTAAGTCTTACTTTGCCTTCCAAACCGTAGGAGTCTAGACTTACTTCAACGTTAAAGTCCTTAGTGGTTTCCCCTTGAGCAAACTCAAGAACGTCTGGAGAAATCACAGCCCCTGTAGGTAAGACTCCAACCTTGCTCAAAACTACTTTTACTAAGAAGTTGGGAGGTCGGGACAAAGAAACTGTCACAGGAAAGCTCTGACCTCCTAAAGGCACTACTCCTATACTACTGGCACTTATGAGTTCAGTAAAGCCTTCTTCTACGTAGAATACACTCCGAGTTATTGGAGAGTAGTAATCCAGAAGACTTTCGTCAAAACTCCAGTGAATGTAGTGCTCTCCTGTTGAGGCAGAAGGACTGCAAGACACTGCCCATGTTTTTTGGTCTTCTCCAGGCTCAAAACTCAATTCTTGGGGTTCTAGCTGACACTCAGTTTCGCTTACTTGGCCTTTAAACTTTAAACTTGCACTAGCACCTCCCTCTACTTGGGCTGTCATAGAGTTAGTCATAGTTCCTTTGACTACTGAAAACTCCTTTTTTTGGTTCATGAGGATTTCTCTGCCCTTCTTTTGGTAACTAAAAGCTTCGGCAACATTAAGGTTGGGAAAAGTTTTGGCAAAGATTCTTTGAGTCACTCCGTTGTAAATCGAAACTGAAATATAGTTGGCCTGCCCCTCAACATGGGGATTTTCTAGTCCTCTGAGGTTAACTACAAGCTGGTCTGGACAAGAGGTTGCGTAAACAAATCCTTGTATAGAAACCTGATTGGAAGAGTAAGTGCATGGTTCTGAGTTTCCACTTACGCAGCTTGAGTCGCAGAAAAGGTTGTTTGGCAAGTAATCTAATTTGTAGTCAAAAGGGAAGTCAACTATGATTCTGTCAGTGTCAGCTCCAGAAAAAACAAAACTTGAGTTTGCTGCAAGGGTGATTTCTTCGTTTGAGTAAGAAATACTGCTTTCTTTGATAGTAGTGCTGTCTAGGAACATTTCTAGGGGTTGAGTTTGGAACATGTCCTTATTAGTGTACTCCCCGTAACTAAGCATTTGGTAGCCACATTTTGTGTAGAATGAAAACTTTTGCTGGGCATTTCCGCTGTTAGGGTTGTGGATGTACCTGACGGAAAGAGTGAAGTTTTCTAAAAGTTGGGTGTTGTAAACCTCCAACTTTCTTGATTCCACTTTGCAGCTAACTTGGGAGTCAAAGCGCCTCGAAAGTTCTGTGGAGTAGCACTTAATTCCTTGGGCAAGTCCTCTGGGGTATGTTCGGGGGAACTCAATCACCAAAGGACACTCTAATCCAGCTTGGACTGAAAAAGTAAAGTTGTACTCAGACCTTTGTGCAGGAGTTACAGGCGAGTACCTTAAACTCAGCAACTGTAACGACTTGGGTTCTTGTACAGTAGTTATTTTTCTGTTTTCTTCACTTGTAGGAGTCTCTTCTAAGGTAACTCCTGCATTGGAAATCTTTACTTCAACCAAGTCAGAAGTAGTGTTTGAAGCAAAGTTTTGGATTCCGTGAAAAGTCATGTTTATGGGCTGTGCAATTGAAGTTTTTTGATAAGTTAAGTCTGTAGTTATACTTATGGTGTTTCCAGTGCTTAAGCAACTCTCGAAAGTCTCAAGTCCTCCTGAAACACTGCAACTAGGAGGGTTTGGCAATGTTGCAAAGCCAGTGAAAGTCACTTTTATAACTGAACCCTCAGGAATACTTTTTGAAGGTTTAAGTGAAAGAGTGTAGTCAGCTAATGAGTTTCCATTCAGGGGGTCTGCAAAGAAGTCCAGGAACTTAAGAGTCCCTATTTTTGACTTGGACTCTATAACTACCCCAGTGATGTCATAAACAGCATCGACAAGTTTGGACTGTTCTGAATAACTTTCAATCGAGAACTTGCCAGTGAGTCCTTGGTTTTGGGGATTCAGTACTTTGTGGATAAGTATTTGTATTTCGTTGCCTGCAGTATGGTTCTCGAAGTTCAGTACCTTTACAGAGTTCCTTGCAACACTGCACTGAATTTGACCACTCAGTCCAGAGGAAACCTCGCAAGTAGGTGAAGGAGTAAGGTCCAGCACGTAGTTTTCCTTAGGAAAGGTCAAAACCAAAAGCCCACCTTTATTAATGCTGTTTGTCAAAGTAAACTGCCAAGTGTAAGTAACTCCAGGCTGCATAGCTTCTTTAGAGTCACTCCACACGTTTACGGACTCTATATTGCCTGGTTCAAAGTAGTTTAATTCTGTGAAGTAGGAATACTCTGACTCCTTGTGGGAGGAAACTAGCACCATTTGAACACTTTGGGGTTCTTCGCGCTGGTTGGGTGTTTTGAGTCCAGTGATGGTGAATGAGTACTCTTCATGGTCTGTTAGAGGCACTGAAGTAGTTACTCCTATCCAAGCAGCATCAGGGTAGGTGTAGCAAGTTTGCTTTTGGGAGTAGTTAATGTAGCAATTAATTTCTGTATGAGGAAGAGGAAAAGTTTGCGGAAACTTTAGTATAATTGAACCTCCGGTAGTTATTGGTTTTTCAGTCCACAAAGTAAATGACAAAACAGTTTGGGAGTTGACAGTGTTAGGAGAAAAAGTAATAGTGTTTTGGGAGTCTCCGTAAGGAGGAGGAGAGCGTCCGTTCACAGGAGGCAAGTCAGGGTTATTGTCTTGGTAAGAAACTCTGGGGAGTTGGAAACTTCCACTATTGAGTAGTTGGTACTTTCTTTGGTTGATGGAGTAAGTTTTAACCTGGATTTCTGGCTTTAGTTGGGCTGTTTGAATGTTTTCGATTTTGGAGATGTGCAACTTAGCTTCGAGGTTTCTGTAAATTGCAGCAAAGTTAGTTACTCTCACAATAGAGTACTGGTCGGTGACTACAGAAGTTGCAGGAATTAGTTTGCAACTAATATTGTCTTGGTAGGGCTGGATGTTTTGGATGCCCTTGCAAGGAACAGTTCCTCCTTCGGCTAAAGAAGTGCCTAAATCAGTCTTCCACAAGTACTGCAAGTTAGAGTCCAAGGTAGGAAACAGCAAGTCAATAGTTCCCCAAGAATCAGACACTACTTCAGGAACTTTTCCATCAGGAATGTCTATACTGGGAGTAAAGCTTACTTCGTATATAGAAAAAGCCTCCACATCGTCGCTGAACACTTCTAAACTCCCAGACAAACTATCTGGAAGGACTTCCATTTCAAACAACTTCGCTTCAATATGTCCTGTAGTGGTTTTAATTGTTACTTCGAAAAAGTAAGTTCCAGGAGTAGAGGGCAGCACAAGGCCAGTGCCACTACTTCCGAACTCAACTTGGTTGTCTTCATTAGAAAGAAGGGTGTTGGTTCCAGTTGTTGGAAAAGTAAGAGTCCCTGAAGACCAAGCAGGCGTTATTGCAAGTTCAGGGTACACGTCATGCGGAGTCAGTTTTCCACTTGGGTTTCCATTGAACCCAAAGCTGTCTCCAAACTCCATTTCTATAGTTACGTCAGGACAGTTCAGGTCAGTGGTGGGTCTAAAGATGATTGAAGCTGTGACTCCTACATTCACATTCAGGGACCCACTCCAAGATATTTCAAATTTGCCCAGAGAAGTAGTGCTTTCCACCACCACACTTCCCATGCTTCCGTTGTCTATCTCCTTAGTCATGCCTGAGTCATAAAAAGTACTTACAGAAATAGGGGTGTGAGTTCCTGGAGAGGGGTTTTGTGCTATTAGTTGGAGTTCAAAACTGCCTGGTTGGAACTCTGCGAACTTGGATATTCTAAGCTGGGAAGAAACTAATTCGCACAAAACTTGGTCTTCTTCTGTGTAGCCTTGGTTTTGAAGGCCTGAGGTAACTAAACAAGAGTTTTGGCGTATTTGGAAACCAGAGAGAAAATCAATAACAACTACTCCACCGTTAGGCACAGGGTTTGTGGTAGTGACACTTAAGTAGTAGGTTTGGGAGTTGCCTTGGATGATTCGGGAGTAGTTTTGAGTACAAGAGCCCGAGGGACAGACTTCTATGTTAGTAATGTCGTTAGCAATCACCGTGGGGCCTGGCACAGAGGCTGATTCTTCAAGTTTGGTTTCTACTTTGGGAGAGTAAGTCCAGACTTTAAAGTCACCTACGCTTCCACTGTAAGGTGGGTTCTGGACACTGCTGAAGGTTACTGAAATGCTTGTTCCACTTGGCATCTCTGGAACCTTTTCAATAGAAACTAAGTTGTTTGAAACCGAGCACTTTATGGCTGGAATTTCAGAAGAAGAACAAGCAGTACCTAACTGCAAAGTACTAGGAAACTCAATGAAGATCCTAGTTTTTTCTAGGTAATTCACCACATTATTGTAAGAAAAGGTGTACTGGGCAACCTGGCCAGACTTACAGTTGGAGTCACAAGCCACACTAGCGGAAACAATGGCACTTACTTCTTCAGTTAAACCTATTTCGCCAAAGTAGTCGTTGTAGTCAAGGATGTTAACTCCTTTCCTAGTTTCTAAAGAAAACATTCCAGTTCCTCCCCTTGAACCTGGGTTCTGCACTCCAAAAACCTTTACTGAGTAGGTGATTTTGGGCTCTGCATTACTCATTTCACTCAAAGTAACTTCTAATGTGGTTCCTGAAACACTGCAGGAAACTGTTTGCTGGCTCCAGTTCTCAGCAACGCAGGAACCCATTCCCAGGCCTGCTTGGTAGTTGTTTTCGGGAAACTTGATCCTAAGGACTGAAGACTCAGGCACATAAGAAGATATTTGGAAAAAGAATGTGTAGTCAGAGTGCTGGTTGATGTTGTTAGTGGAGAGTTGGATAGGTTTTGGATTCACAGGGGCAAGCAAACCCCCAGTTACTAAGTCAAACAGCAGTATCAAAAGCATTTTTATTAAGCACTAATGGTTAAGTTGATTGTTTTTTGGGACCTAAGAACTTCAAGGTTAAACTCCACTCCTTTTTGGTAGCCTATGACTTTAAAGAAGTCTTCAGGGTGCTTCATCTTTTTGTTGTTGACTGCTAAAAGTACGTCTCCAACTTTAAGTCCAGAGGCTTCAGCTGGAGAACCAGGCTGGACCTTCAAGATCCCTAGTCCGTCTTCTACTTTCATGAAGCTGCACCCAATGTAGGGTCTTTCTACCTGGCCTCTTTCTTCAAGTTGCTTGATGATAGTTTCTACAAAGTTCATAGGGATGCTAGCTCCTTCGTGTTCAGGACCTGTTTGGTGCATCTGCACAAAAACTCTAGAAATGAGTCCTACAACTTCACCTTTCATGTTCACGAGAGGACCCCCTGAAAATCCAGGTCTCACTGAGCCTGTGGTCTTTATGAAACTCAGTCCTGACTCTGGAGGAGCTATGTCTCCTTTTAGTTGGGACTTCAGCCACTCTGGAGTGTCGTCGTCTAGTTTGTTCACGTAGCCTACATCGATGTCGTTTGAGTCACTGAACATTGTGTTGCCAATATGGATAACTTGCTCCCCCCGCTTCAGTTGGTCAGAGTTGCCTACTTTAACAGGAATGATGGGGTCTTGTGTGTGGACTTTAATGAGGCCTATGTCGGTGGGATGGTGGCCTGCTAGAAACTTAGCTTCTAGTTCTTTTCCGTTGTCTAGTTTAACTTTGAGTTTGTGCTGTGGAATGATCACGTGGCACGCCGTCAAAGCGGTTCCGTCAGGTCTGATGAAGAACCCAGAACCTATTCCTACAAGTGTTCCGTTTAAAGGGTGGTAAACAAGTATTCTGAAAACTGAAGGAAGTGTTCCTTCACAGACCTCTGCTGTGCTTAAGTCTTTTAAAAAGGCGTTGGCTCCACCTAAGCCTACGACTGCTGGAATCATCAGCTTCCTCCACATTGATAGAATGTTCTTATTTAATTAACTACTGAGTGTCTGCCAAATACTCTTTTTGGATCCATTCTAGTTCTTTTTCAAAGATTTTCCAGCCCAGCACTTTGTATTTCCCTTCAGAAGTGTTGGAATTTTCAAGCAAAAAGTCCAGTTTGGTTTGCCACTCCAAAGCAGGAATGATTTTTTTAATGTTGTCAGGAACTTGGTTTATTTGGTCAATGATCGTTTGAAGCACTGGTCTTTTCTGGGCCATGCTGAGGATGTCTTCTTCTAAGTTTTGAGACTCTGGGTCGTAGAAGTTCTTAACGTCCTTCAGTCCCAAAAAGTTTTTGTAAATGCACTTGTTCATTAGCTCTTCTAAAGAGAACTCTTGTTTCTCCAAAATGTCCGAGTTAACCCTTGCGCTCCTCACTCTGCTGGAGTTACTGTCTTCTTCGTCTTCTTTAAGCATCATGAGTCTTTCTGGGGAAATTTGTCTGATTAAGACTTCCAGCTCAGCTTTGGTGATGGAGTCTTCTTGGTTGCCAATGGCATCTAAAAGAACTCCAACTCCATTTTCTATGTTTTCTCGGTGTGACTCAAAGGCTTCACAGAGAACTTCTAGTACAAACTCTAGTTCAACCAGTCCTCCTCTGTTGATCTTTTTCGGGTCTTCAGTGGCTGAGCGTTCGATTTTATTAACTATTTCTTGCAGTTTTTGTTTTTCGTACAAAAAGTGGAGGTTTTCCCTAGTGCATTCTATAGCACGTGACACAGGAAACATTTGTTTGTCTTCGGTGTCGTCGTAGTTTATAACTATTCCAATTTTGGAGTTCATCATGAACTGCAAGCACGGCAGATAAAACTCAAAGCCCATTTTGGTGTAGTTTTCTAGGTTTATCTTCTTAGCTATGCCAATGAACTTCACAAACATCCTGCTTCTTCTGTACTCAGAGTGTCTTATCACTGAAGCAATGAACTCCAAGTACTTCTTTTCCGCTACCTTTTTAAGTCCGTACTTATTGATAAAGTCATCGTAAATGTACTCCACTAAGGTTTGGTTAAGTTCAGTGTCAAAGAGGCTATGGTATAAATTGGCAACTATTCTATTGACCATTTTGCGGCTCATTGTAGACTTCTTTTTGATAGTTTCAAGTTTTTTTCGAAGAAAGTTCTGCAGGAGGCCCAAAGCAGGACTTGACTTTTTGTGGGCTGAGGGGTCTTTTCTGTGGAAGTTGAATTCGTGGAACTTAGTAATTCTGTTGATTCTGTTTCCGATCTTAGGCAGAATTGGCTTGGGTTCAACTACACTGTCTTCTTCTATAAAAGAGTGCATTTGCATGTACTGGCTTTCTTGTTCTTCCAGCTCAGAGTTGTCTTCAGACCTTTCTTTAATGGCTTTCAGGTAACCTTCCATGACTCCTTCTTCTTTGCCAAACTGTTCTCCGTCTTTGTACCCAGCAACTACTCCTTTTTCGTACCCAACGTTATAACCTGCTTTCCAACTTGGAATATGCGCTCCTTTAGGAATTAAGCTTCTCAAAGACTCATCTAGCTCCTCGTCTTCTAAAGCTTCATTAGCTTTGGCTTGTTGACTAAGTTCCATTTCTGCTTGGATTTGTTGTAGTTGCAAACTTTTGTTCAGTATGGCTGCTTCTAGGTCTTCTAGGTCTTTTTTCTTGCTTTCTGCTGTTGCTTCTAGTTCTTTTATTTCTTTCTGCTTTTTTTGAGTAGTTAGTTCCTCAGTTCCTTTACTGACTCCACTGAGTGCTTTACTGACTATAAACACTTCTGAGGATTTTTGCGAGCTAAGCTCAATGTGTTTCTTTTCAGGTTTAAACTTCTTGGGTTTTATTACTTTCTTTTCCTGGGAGTTCTTGCCTTTCTGATTACGCTTTTTTGAGCTTTTGGCGTCTTTTTGGGATTCTTCTGAGGCTTGGTCTGGACCTTCTGGGTTTTCTGGGCTCTGTTCTGGCCTTTCTAGGTCTTCCCCCACAATTTCTGGGTTTTGTGGACTTTCCAGAGCTTGGTCAGCAGCTTCTAGATTTTCTGGTTCTTTTCCAGTACTTTCTTGGAGTTGGCTGTCCTCTTCTTGGGTGTTTTCTGCCTCTTCTGAGTCCTGGACTGCTTCGGGTTCACTAACCTCTTGTTCAGAGTTGTACTCGTCAAATGAGGTTTGCAGGCACTTAACAGCTACTTCAGGTCCTTGTGAATTAACTTGAACTCCAATTTCTACTGAACTAGTGGTTTCTTGCACTGTTTCAAGGGTTCCTTGCACTTCATCAGGGGTTTCTTGCACTTCATCAGGAGTTTCCTCTGCTTGAGGAGTTTCTTGTGCCTCTTCAATACTTTCCTGTGCTTGGGTATCTTGAACTTTGCTTTCTTCTTCTAAAATAGAATCTTCTTGGATGCTTCTTGCAGATGGTTGCTCTGAGTGGGTGTTTTTAACTTTTTTCTGAGAAGAAACCACTACTACCTTTTGGTCTTCTGGTTCCTTGTTGTAGCCCACTAAAGGACTCAGTGTGGTCAAAGAGATTTCTTTAGCTCTCCAGTTAGCTTGGTCTTCGTAGTACTTTTTTTGCATTTCGTTTAGTTTTTTGTACAACTCATTAGAGTAGTCTTTCAAGTACTCAACTTTTTTCTTTTTCTTTTGAATTCTTTCTTTGAAGTCCTTCCTTTGTTTTTCAGAGTCACCTTTTTGCTTTGCAATGTATTTTTTGAGGTCAGAAATCTGGGCTAGCAAAGAGTTCTTAGCAGACTCTAGTTCGCTCCTCAGTTCACTCTGCCGGTCAGCGTTGATGCTCTCGTCCACTTCCCAGAGTTCTGCCAAAAGGTCTCCTCGTTCGAAACACTGCACACTTACTTGCCTAATTATTTCTTTTTTGCAAATTTCAAAAACTATCCTCATATTTTCCGAGTCCCTTCCAAAGTTCTCCTTCATGTACCTGAACCAGTTCCTTAAGTTCTTGATGTCTTGGCGTCCTGTAGGGTACCCCAAGAACTGCCTTTCCAGCCACTCTGGAGTGTCTTCGTCCATGTCGCCTGAGTTCCTTCGTTTTTTATAAGCTATACAAAAGTCTGCGCATTGTTCTTTAGTGCAAGTTAGGGGGTTGTGGAGTGGAATGGGTGACCCGTAGTTCTCTTCGTAGCAAGCCAGCAGTTTTCTCAAGTGGCTGATTTCTGTGGGGTAGACTCCAAAGCCTTGTCTTGTAAAGCGCAGGTCTTTGTTTCTGAAGTCCCGCAGATAACTGACATCCCTTCTGCTTTTATTGGAAACTAACTTGGTTTTGCTGAATTCCCTGTCTTTTTGGAATAACTTCCTTACTTGTTCGGGTTCCAAGGTTTTGACTAGTTGCACGTCGGGGATCTTTTTGAGTTTTCTGTTTCGGCTGTAAGAACTCCCTTCCTGGCCTTCAACAAGCAGTTTCTTCCTGAGTTCAAACCTGTTTTGACTAAGTGTTTTCTTTCCTTCCCTACTTAGCATTTTGATTTAAACAAGACTTATTTTATGGTGTTTAACTTCTTTGTTTGCTTCTGAAATTCCAGTTTTCAGCCACGCAAAACTTTTACGCTTTTGGTCTTCTAAGAAGCTGCTTTTCAGGTCTAAGTTGAGTTCTTGAGGGTCTTGCGGAGTGCCTGTTTCTGAAAGAACTTTGTCGTCTTCAAAAGCACTTAGGTACTCTTCTAACTCAGGCAACTCTTCTGCTTCGACTGTTTCAGTTTCACTGTCGGAGTCGCTGAGTTCCTCTGCTGGTGCAACTCCTGTTAGCTTCTGTGGAACTGGGTAGTTTGCTCTTTGCATTTTAGGACGCCAAGCAGAGTACAAAAAGGCACTTTGGGGGTAGCAAAGACCTGGGTAGTCTTCTGGCAGAGCTCTAGGCATCTCTCTAGCACGCAACCAAAAGTCCCCTGATATTTCGGTTTCACCTGTTAGTTTTAAGTATGGACGAAGGGTTGGGTGGGGTCCCACCAAAGAAACAGGGTCTATGGCCATGGGCTTCAAGGAGTTGTTGGGCAGGTCCTCTGCTAGGTGTTCTTCTACTTCGCCTTTCTTTAAAACTGAACTGTACTCTTCTTCAGCTCCACTTCTGAAACTCCTTTCTTTTTCAATAGGGAGATACTCCCCTGCACTGGGAGTTCTAAAGTCTTTATAGTTCGCAAGTAGGAAGTCTTGGCTTTCAAGTTGCTTCATGGCTTTAAGACTGTCGAAGGACTCAAGGGGTTCTATTTCAACCTTTGCTTGGGACTCTTCTGAACTAGTTTGGAACTCCAAAGGAAAGTCCACCCCTTTAAGGTCTTCTTGTTTGATGCTGAACTCAAAAGGAATGTGTTCTTTTGATCCTAAGCCAACTAGTTCTGCTTGGTTCCAGTCCCAAGTTACAAAGTTCAATGCGTCTTCTTTGTTGTGGACTCTGTGCTTGTTCAAGCGTTCTTTGAGCATACGGAGTCGCTTGCTGGCTCTGTTCCTGGTCATCACTACACTTGCAGCCTTTACAAGTTTTTTGAGTGGTAACTGTCTTAGAGTAAATTCGTCGTTTTGGTAGGAGTTCCAGGAAGGCTTCACTTGGGGAATGCTGTTTACGTTGTAAACTACCTTGTCTGAGTCTAGGCAGTAGGAGTTGCGTATGCAGTCTCTTTCCCTTAAGAGCTGTCTGCGTTTTTGTTCTTTGTTTTCGCGTGAGTTGTGCACAGAGTCTTCGAAGTCGATACTAGGTTCTTCAATTCCTAAGCACTGGAAGATTTTAAATTCTTTTTCTCTGTCGTTTTCTTCTATGATTCTGAACTCAGTGTTGAACTGCTGTTCAAAAATCACTCTGTCAAGGAGTTTGGTTTTAGCTAAAAACTTAGTTGCCTTAGTTAGGGTTTTGGAGGGCTTTGAAAGGAGTTCAGGAAGTTTCCTGGGTTTCTCAATGGATTTCTCTTGAGTAGTTTGGGAAGGTTTTTTTTTAAGGGTTTTTTGGGAGTTTAGAACTAGGGTGTTTTCGTGGACAGCACTAGCTATGACTTTCATTTTGGCAGGTTGGAAGTCAAACTCACTCAAAAGAAGTTCCACTTCAATGGTGGCTGTTGAGGCTGACTTTGGTTGGTAAGTTATAACTATTTCTTCACTAGACTTAGGGTTGATGTCTCCGCTTAAAGGTTCTATTTTGAAGTCAGGGTGGTGCTGGACTACTCTTAACTCGTACTCAAAAGTGACAGGGACTGAGTTTTCCAAAAAAACTTGTTTCTGCAGAGTCTGTCCCAAACTGCACTTGCCCAAGTCCAAAAACGAAGGAAGGTACCTTTCTTTTGAGTTCATAACTGGGTAGGCGTGCACTGGAACGTTTAAGTTGCCTCCTTCAGAAAGCACTCTGAGACAGTCGTAGTAGTACCTCCACTCAGGTGGAGTGAACTGCACGTAAACTACTTCGTTCATTCCAGAGGCAAGCATGCCTTTCTTGTTGTACCTAGCTTTGAAGTAAGGCGTGTTGGTAGGCAGGATGCTGAGTCTTTGGGGAACTCCAGATATGTTTTTCACAAATAGTTTTTTCACTTGGGTCTTCTTGGCTTCATAACCGGCAAAGCACAAAACTGGAGGTTTGATCTCAAAAATGCCGTTGCTTCCTAAAACGTCAAAGTGTTCTAAGTGTCACTTACTTTGGTCTAAAGTGCTTACAAGTCTTGTGCTTCTTTTGTCAATTAAGTCTTGGCCGAACTCAGTCATGGAATCCATTTTCGAATATAATTTAATTAGAAGTTACTCTGTTTCGACTTCTATTATTTGGGACTCACCTTCAAGCTCCTCTTCAGCAATCTCTTCAAAGCCTAGTATTTTTTCAATGAAGAACTCAGGAGTGACTTCGTTTGGAATCTGGTCTTCAGGGTTGCCTTCGCTTTCTGGCAGCAAGCTTTCCAAGCAACTCCTTAGTTCTTTGTCGTTCATTGGTTCGCCTTCTCTTTTCAGCAAGTCAAACAGGTCTTCTTTGGGTATTGCTCCGATGTTGCCTGAAATCAAGTTGAAGGCTTCCCTGATTTCTTCTTCTCCGTCGGCGTAAACAGGTCGATGGTTCACAAACACCTTCAAAAGCGTGTCTATGTCCAAAGAGTCAATGGTCTTCCCAGTTTCTGTGAACTTTGAGTACTTAACTTCGTTCTTCATGTTTTCAATTTCGTACTTCGAAGGGTAGTACCCCATGGCACTCATCAAGTACCCCACCTCGTCCAAAGGAACACTTCCTTCTAACTTACGGGTTTTAGTAGTGTTTTCAGTTTTGCTTCTGATTTGCGAGTAGTAAAAAAAGTCCTTCATGTCTTTGTAAGGCTTGCCGTACTTGCCGCCTTCAATCATCTCTTCAAAGGGCTCCATTCCTTCTCCTCCCAGCAAAACTTGCCTTTCTAAGGAGTCTGCGTCTATTTCCCACATGTTCACACAAAGGTCTTCTCGTCCTGCTGTAAACAAGTGCTTTTGGTCTGCCGACACCACAATATCGGAAATCTTTCCTGGGTGCCCTATCAAGCCCATGTTTTTGTTGGGGTTGCCGTCTACTGGCATCTTGATCAGTCCTATGATTTTTTCGTCGGTGCTGTAAGCAAGGTAGTAGTCAGGCTCGTCTATTGCAGTTCTAGCTTCTTTCTGTCTAGAAACCAACTTGATCTTAGTCACTGCGCCTCCTGAAGTAGGTCCTAAACAAGTGAGTCGGCAGTCCTTGTTGTTGGGGTTCCAAAGTTTGATTTTGTGCGCGTCGTTGATTGTGAGCAGCAAGTCTTCGCCCGTAGAAACAGGGTACCATATTACATTGGTGGGTTTGCATTCTTGTTCTATTTTGTTCATGCTGACTATTTGGAGCTGAGTAGTGTCGGTTGAAGAAGTGTCGTACTCAATCAGTTTCCTGTCGTCGCCCACAGTGAAGAGTCTCAGGACTGTTTCTTCTTTTTCGTCCACACTTTCTCCGAAGCATATCCCAGTTACTTGTTTGTAGTGGGACTTGTGCGACCCACAAAACACCCACTCTTTGTTGAGGTCGGGGTTGCCTCTTCTGTACTCCCACCTAAAAAGGGTAACTCGGTGGTTGACTTCTGCTATAGCCATGGCGTTTCCGTCTGGGGAAAACGCTATTTTAACAACAGCTTTGGGGTTTTCTGTGTACTTAATGATGTCTTGTCTGGACTTGTCTGGGTTGTCAGCGTCGAGGAGCAAGAAGTTTCCGTTGCTCAGCCCTACACAGAGGAAGTTGCCCTCACTTGAGTACTCCATGCACAGAGGTTGTGCGTTTTCGTCCTCTGGAGTTTTTTCGCTTTTAAGCGAAGAGTCTTTTTCCATAGTTCTGGTTTCATAGTTCCAAATGTGGATGTAGTTCCTGGAGTCGTGCCTCCCCCCAGCCAAGGCCATAAGTGGTTTTTTGGGGTGCAAGGCACAGCACAAAACAGGGTACTTCATTCCTTTAATCAGGGTTTCTCCCTGCACAAAGTTCTCTTCTCCTACAGGAGGCACTTCTTCGAAGTAAGTTGACTTCAAGCTAATGATTTTGGCGTTGTTGGAGGCTACCACGAAGTCTGGGCACGCAAACCCAGAGTCCTTTTCGGGCGAGTAAGAGTCCTCGGAGTTAAAAACTTTAGAAAGTTCGTCGGTGCTTCTTCTAGGAGGCAAGTTGGAAAATGATATAGAAGTGATGTTTTCTGCAGAGATGTGCTCGAACCAAGCTTCCACAGTGTACCGCTTGTCGTAGAACCTCACAGCTCCGTCCCTGGACCCCACGACTAAGTACTCTCCCTGGGTCAGCAGAAAAGTTACTTCCCGGTTCACTAGCTGAACCACTTTGATAGGCTTCCTAGAGTCAACAGCGTCTTCTGACTCCATAAGGTTGTTTACGTCCCAAACTACAATCCTTCCGTTCTTAGTTCCACTCACTGCTTGGGAAGTGTCTGGAATAAACACTGTTTGGGTTAGTGGTTCCATCTTCTGTCTGAAAAAGAACTTCATTTCCTTTTCGTTGTCTTCGTACTTCAAGGTTTGTTCTGAGTCATCCCACTGCCAAAACAACACTGACTCTGAACTGTTGGAAGCAAACTCAAATGAGTTGCTGGGGTTGAACCTAATAGAGTGGTGCAGTCTTTCTGGGTGTTCTGGGTCGTGGGTGTTGGGGATGTCCCCTGCAACTATCATTAATTCTTCAGTTTCTTCTGCTTCAGCACTCCAGTCCCATATAGCAATCTCTTGTGGGAAGGTGTTGGACAGAGTTGCAATGAACCGGCCTTCACTTGACACGTCTATTCTGTGAACTCCTTCTCCGTGGGGTGAGAAAATGGTTCTTACCGGCGTGGCAGTTAATGAATCCCAAACTACCATTAGTGAGTCTTTGCCTCTGTCTGCAGTGATGATCCACTTCTTGTCTGGAGACACTACACAGCAGTTGACTTGGTTGCAGTGTCCTTGGAGCAGTTTTTGTTCCCGCGTTTCGTAGTTGTAAATAACTCCAGTGTGTGCTGCTGTGTAAAATATTTCAGTTCTGTCTTCGGAAGTTAAGTTGTGGACTCCGTTCACTATGTCTTTGTTGAAGCCCACGACCCACTTTAAGTTCAGAGCGTCTCCTGGTTCGTTATGCTGCAAGTCTTCTTCCATGATTATTTAAACATGAATATACAAAACTTAGTGGAATACTCAAAGCTTATTTACATTACTCATCGAAGCTTGCAGCCTTGTCTATAAACAGACTAAAGTCATTCCTTTTCTCCTTGTTGTAGTCAGTCTTGCTGCTACTGCTAGTAGAAAGGTCTAGACTTCCTTCGATTTCTTCATACTCGAACTCAACTTCTATTTCGTGGTTTTCGTCCCTTTCGTTATGATACCAGTCTTCTGATTCGCTTTGTCTTGAGTAATCCAGTTCTGTTCGGCAAGACCCTTCAAGACCGTCACAGTCTCCTTCAATTTCTGACTCTGAGAAATAGTCTATTTGCGACTCTCGCTGTCTATCATAGCCAGTCCTAGTTTCTTCCATGAATTCTCCGTTAGCATCAATGTAGATGTAGCTGCCATCTTCGCATTCTTCTTCCTGCCTATATTCTAGTTCTAGGTCGTACTCAAATTTGTCAGAGCTTTCATATTCAAATTCATGTGAACTGAACTCTTCACTTTCAAACTCTACTGTTCTTGTGAATTCGCAGCTTTCTTCCTGGCATTCCTCCTCACAATAATACTCTTCTTCGTAGCAATACTCTTCGCATTCTTCTTCCCAATAGTATTCTTCTTCATACTCTTCGCATTCTTCTTCCCAATAGTATTCTTCTTCATACTCTTCGTAGCAAATTTCTTCTTCATAGCACACCTCTTCAGTGTAGCATTCTTGTTCCCAGTGGTCTTGACATTCTTCTTCGTAATAGTACTCCTTTTGGCATTCTTCTTCAAAATACCCTTCTTCTAAATACTCGTGATGTACTGACTTTAATAGACCGTAGTCTCCGAAACTTCGCCTTCCCAAAAGCCTTGGAATGCTTTGGTCCCTTTCTGCCTGAGCAAAAATTAGCAAAGAAAAAGCTAAAACTAACTGGATTGCTTTCGGAGACATTTGATTTATAATTGATTCCACTACTCCTATTTAAATTTGGCGAAAATATGGAGGAGAGTTGAAGCACTAATCAAGGCTCCATCGGGCTACTAGAACTGTTAGTGCTTCTTACTTCGTAATCAAGAATTGATTAAGCTTCTTACAAGGAACTTGTTGGTTCCTCTAAAATCCTAGAAAAGCAAATTAAGATTTATGGAGAGTTTTTTCCGCTAATAAAGACAACTAAGAACACCCTTTGGAAAAAGCATCTAGCTATTAAGTTAACTTTTGATACCACCTCTCAACTTGTTGTTAACTTAAACTCCTGCCATGCTGGTTATTAAAACATGACTAAAGTAGTGATGTACGACGGAGTCTGCAAACTCTGCAGTTGGGGAGTCAGCATAGTTAAGAAGAAAAGCCCGCCAGAACTTATCCAGTGCATACCTTACCAAAGAAAACCTGAGGTCTTCCAACAATACCCTGAAATCCCTAAAGACATGAGCTCAGTAGCTTTTATTGACGAAGGAAAAGTTTACTTGGAGTCCACTGGAGTGCTTATGGCGTGCAGTTACCTAGGCTTTCCTTACTGGACTATGTCAGGGTTACTTGTGGTCCCTGCTTTTTTAAGGAACCCTCTCTACCGATTCATTGCAAGGAACAGATACAGTATTTTTGGGAAAAAAGACCAGTGTGACTAATAGTGGAAGATTTAATTACTTAAAAGTGATTATTGAAACTTTCCCTTCTGTTCCAGCGACTTTTAGGTCTGGAGTTGCACTTAGGTCTTACTCGATGCCCTTGGGGTGTCCTAGAAAAGTCTATGGTTCTTCCAGTCCTTTGGCATTTCTTCTCTTTTTTAGGTGAGTATTTGTGCTTTTTATGTACTTTCTCAGTTCTTTGTTTGGGTTTAGTGCAGTCTCTTTTAGGAACACGCTTCTTAGGGTAGCTTAGTTCCTCTTCTTCACACACTTCTTCATAACATATTTCTTCTGTATAACAGATTTCCTCCATGTAGCATTCTTCCTCAGAAGACTCCTCTAAGTACTCGTGATGTACTGACTCTAATAGACCACAGTCTCCGAAACATTGTTTCCTCAAAAGCCCCGAAAGGCCTTCGTCCCTTTCTGCTTGGATAAAAATTATCCAGCAACAAACCAAAACTAACTGGATTGGCTTTGGAGACATTTTGATTTATAATACATTGTACTACTCCTATTTAAATTTGGCGAAAATATGGAGGACTAGAACCGGGTTTGTTGAGTTAGTTAAGTTTTCTTAAAGGAGCCTTTGGGTTCTTCCAAAAACCTTCGAAACGCTACCATCACAATTGGAGACATCATTGCTATCAAGCACACATAAAGCCATACGTAGGAACAGTCACTTGTGTCATTTGAAGGACAGTACTTACTCAGTAACTCCCCAGACAGTATGCCAGCAATCATAGCACTCAACGAGTAAGGTATAACAGCAAGTGCCAAAAACATGCTTTCTTTGCCTTTAGGAGCTATTTGAGTTGTGTACTCTGTCAGTCTGGGAGTCCAAATTCCATCACCCACTCCTAACACCAGCACAAACACTCCAATGGTAAAGTAACTAGTTCCTAGCAACATAGCAGCAGATGAAATTCCTACTAAAGTGCCCCCAACAACCAAAAGTGAGTAGTTGTTTAAAAAGTAAACAAGAATAGTTAAACTAGGCATTGACACTGACAAAGCTAACTCGTGCAGTGCAAGCATGTACCCATAGTGAGCGCCTTCTCCCATAGTTCTGATCATGTACACTGGAAGAGTAGCTCCCAGCTGGAAGTAAACTGACTTAGAAACTATCAAAAAGACCACCAGTGCTGCAAACCTCCAAAAACTAGCTAAAGAAAGTACCTCTTTGTTGTATTTGCACCAGTTAGTTTTAGCTGTTACCCTTACTTCGTTTTGGCCTGAAGATTCAAGGTCCAGTTCCTTCAGAAACAAACTCATTATCAGTGCACTCAAGTACAAAAGCACAGACAAGCTGAACAATACCTTGAAAGCAAACTCACTAGAGTTGAACAAGTGCAGAACGTAGTCAATAACTACTCCAGACAGCACTCCGGCTCCAGAGTTAGCTAAGTAAAAAAAGGAATAGGCAATGCTTCTGTAACTTTCATACGTGTAGTTCTTGACTGCTAGTTTAGTTGTAGGTACACTTGTTGCCAAAGAAACCATTACAAAAGTATATACACACCCCAGTTGTATGTAGATGTTACCTGAAAGAATCACTGCAGAGTAACCTATCATTCCAAGCACAGAACTCACTATTAGAGTGAAACGCACTCCATATCTACTTGGCAAATTTCCAAAAGCTAACAAGTAAACAAAGTAAACAACCCCTTTCAGTGAAAAAGCAAACCCTGCTGTTTGGTCGTCCATACCGTGAACTACTCTCAGGTACAAAGCCAATGAAAAGGACAAAAGCCCAAACCCACAGAACGCAACGAAGTTTATAGCAAACGCCAGCCAAAGTTCACTAGGAGCAGTTCCTAGTTTTCTAACTGAGCCTTTGAACTTGCTCCAAGCAGAGGGTTTATCCTCTAGCTGTGAGTAACTTACCTGGGACATATTTTCTAGAAGTTTAAGTTATTACTTTTTGGAAGGCAGCAGTATCCTTTCAAGCCCCATAAAAGGACTCTCAACCATCAGCGATATGGGCAAACCCGCTGCAAACGAACAAATGCAAGCTGTCAACACATCAGTGAAAAGGTTTGCGTCGCAAAGGTAGTACCCTGTCTTTAAACTTCCAAAAATGATGTAAAGAATCATGTAGTGGATTAAGTAAGTCGCAAAGGAAATCCTAGCTAAAGGAGTCCAAACACCAGCAGACAAAAACTTAAACACAAGAGTTCCGTGACCAAGCAGGATTGGAAGAAGTATGCAAGAAAGTCCTAAAATAAAAAGTATTCTGTGGAAACCAAACCATAGGTACCTGTTGTAGTGCTCCCAGTCATCGTGTGGAGACTCTCCTTCTTCTAAGTAAGAAGCATAGTCCTTCCAAGCTGAGTGCTGCAAAAAGATAAAGATGTTTATCAGAGCTGCACCCATTGCATAAACCACCCATCTCACCATCCAGTTATCAAATGCTCTAGCTATCAAACTAGCAAAGCTGTCGTAGTGCTCCTTGTTCTTTTCCCAAAAGTGCTTGCTGTGCAGTACAAGTCCACAAGCAATTCCAATTGCATAGGCTCCACACCTTCCATAAGGCTTTGTGTAGAGTTGTTGGAATCGGGTTCCACTAGGAGGACCCCCTACACTAAAGTCATAATGCCTTGAAATAAAGACTCCTGAAAGAATGTTTAACACAATCAACCCTGAGATGCTTCCCCAACCTACCCATCTCGAAGCTTTGTGGTGGAAGTAAAGTATTATTGGGGAGATAATGAAAAACTGCATGTCGTTTGCAAGGTACCAACTCCACCCAATGCAGCCATTCCCGTTTCCGTCTGGAATAAAGTTGTTGAGAAACGTCAAGTTGGTCCACCAGTAGTCGCCACAATCAGCCGTTAGGGAATCTCCTCCCAGCCAGATAGGCCCATACCCCATATACTTAGCAAAAGCCCATATAAAGAATAAGCAAAAAGCATAGGTGGGAAGCAACCTAATGAACCTGTGCAGGTAGGTCATAGCGAACTCCTGAACTTTGAGACCGTCTTTTCTAGCAAGCAACTCTACAAAGAAGTAAGCCATCAACAAACCAGATATCCAGAAAAAAGTGTCCACTGCGTAGAACGCTCCATAAACCAAAGCTGTTTTTTTGTAACCAAAGTAATCTGGAATATCATAGTAATTGTACACAGGGAAGTAAAAGGCCCTCATCAAGAAGGTATGCCCCATAATCACCCAGCAAAGAGACATCACCCTGACTGCGTTCAGCAAGTCCAGTCTGTTTTTTTCGCCTGTTTTTTCCGAACTCCGGCTAGTAACCAGTTTTTTGAAGTTGGTGTAAACTGAGAAGCACAAAAGGGCCTTCAGGAAATTGTCAGAGCTTATGTAAGTGCTGAACTCTGGTTTTAGGGTTTCTTCGGCAGAAACCAAGGCTTTGGCTTCTTCAGTCTTTTTGTTGACTTTGCTTGTAAAAACGTCCAGAGCAGTTCCTACCACACAGACCAACCCAATCAGTAGACACACTATGACCATAACAATAGCTCTGGAGTCTAAGTTGTTATAGTTCTCATGAATAAAGTCCTCAGGAAACAAGATCGCATAAGGAGGTGCAGAGGCTTCTTCTGCTTTATAAGCTTCTGGTAAGAAATTCAAGCTGCCCAGAATTCTGTAGTAGTCTTCAATGGTGCATATGCTAGGGCCACATATACTTAAGTAACTCCGTTCGGCTATGAGTAGAGTATACTTAGCTCCTTCAAGAGCGTTGCACTTCATAAAGTCTCCGAGTGAGTTAAGTCTCAATCCACTGTAGCTAGCAGCCTGCCCGTACCAGTCCGTTGGCACAAGCTCAGCAACTCCTTTAGTTAATATTTGAGTTAACTCAGAAGCACATTCTGCAAAATCTTGGCTGTAAACGCCTGCAAGGAGTAACAATAAAAGGTACTTCTTTGCCATAATAAATATGCAACAAGTAAATTAAAAACCGTCAGGCCCGGACCCCTATACTCGTAGGCACAGCGGTAGTGTGACGCGAGGTGAAGGCTTTAGAGCTGCGCGGGGAATCCACGAGAAATAATAATAAAATATGCAACAAGTAACTAATTTGGCTAAATAGTTTCTAGACTCAACTTAAATAAGTTTTAAAAACAACTTGTAAATTACTAACTGTTACGTCTAGGGGAAGGATTCCTACCAAAACTGCCCCAACTAGACCTGCCCTTAGAGATGCTTCTAGCTCCTGGAGAGCTGTGTCTGATTACAGGCGTTTCTACTCTTTCAGGCTCCACAGAAACCTTAAACAGCAAAGCCTCTTCTACTTCATCAGAGTATTGGTGAGTTATAGTAAGCGTTGCTTCTATTTGTCCTTGGGATTCTGGAGTTACTATCTTCAGGTGTATGTAGTCTTTGTTTTGGGGTTTGATGCAAAGGGTGTTTTTTCTAAGCACCAGCACAGAAGGGTTGCTGCTGGTCAGTAAGAGTTGCTTTTCGTAGGTGTTGGGGTTGCTGTAAAGGAACTTCTTGTAAAGGGTGTTATTTGGAGTGCTGCAGACTTCGTACTCTTTGCTAACTCTGCTGACTTTGAGAGTGGGTTGCAGCACTTCGGTTCCAAGTGACTCTTCAATCTTCCTTTTGCACCAAGAGTCAAAAGTCATAGAAAACTCACCAAAAGCTACTTGGTTGTCTTTTTGGAGCACTCCAAACACCTCTTCAATGGTTTCTTCGCCAACGGCAAGTTCTAAGTTCCTAGCAAGCTGAGTGGTGAACTGGAAGAACTCTTTGTAGTTCATGTTCTTTTCGCTGGTGAACTGTCCCCACAACTTGTTGAGTCCAACATTTCTTAGTTTTTCATGATTTAACTGAGTTTGTGCTAGTGTGTTTCCCATTCAAAAATGTCTTTGCGCAACTCGGAAGTTACGAACGAAATGATAGAAGAGGGCTGGAAGTACCTCTACAAGCACCAAATACTCGAACTCTTCGAAGACTTAACTACCATGCTTGCTTACGAACGCCCTCCTGACATCAAGGACTTTCTGATCAAAGAACTAAAAAGCAGGAAGTCTAAAGGACCCGCTGGACACGCTGTGTTCACTGACCAGGAACTTAAAAACGTGTTTACGCTGTTTGACCTGCGCCAGCAAGGAACTCTTTCGCAGAACCAGTGCAAAGAAGCCCTTAGGACTATTTCGCACTCTGCTTTTCAGTACGACAAGGTTGAAGAGGTCCCTATACCTGAGTCAGTGGATGCTTTGACTTTTAAACAACTAGCATACAGAGTACTAGGTTAATAATTGGTTTTAGAGTAAATGGACTTGCATATATTCCCAATAGATTAATTTAACGGAAATATGACTCACAGAACAAACCAAGAAAACTCCCCAACTGACCAAAAGTCCTACTCAACTGCCCGTCCAGCCCTAACTAGTATTTCTGCAGAAAACCTTGCAGTTCCTAGTCCACAGACTGTCCCTTCCTATGCTCTCCAAATATTCCAAAACTTGCTGGAAACTCAGCGTAACTACATTCCAGACCCCCACTACATCCAGAACCACGAAGAAATCAACCACAAAATGCGTGCTGTCCTTGTAGACTGGACTGTTAACGTGCATTGGAAGCTGAAACTCAGCACCGAAACCCTCTTTCTAACAGTCAATCTTATAGACAGGTACCTTGAAAAGCGCAGTGTTAACCGCAAACAACTCCAACTAGTAGGAATCTGCTCTTTGTTTGTAGCTGCCAAGTACGAAGAGATCTACCCACCCACAGCTTCAGAAATGCTTTACTTAGCAGACAAAGCTTACACAAAACAGCACTTACTCAAGATGGAGGTAGACATGCTCAACGCCCTAGAGTTCAACATGAGTGGCCCCAGCACTTGGAGGTTTTTTGAAAGACTGTGTGACTTGAGCAAGTTGAAGGGCAAAAAAAGGAGCTTGGGCCACTACTTACTTGAACTGTCTTTAGTTGAGTACTTCATGCTAAGGTACAGGCCCTCTGTGCAAGCTGTGGCAGCTACCTTCATTGCTCACAAAATGTTTGAAAAGGACTTTGTCTGGGCTGGAACAGAAGAACTGTTCCACAGAGAAGATGAGTTCAGGGACTGCGCTAAAGAAATGCTGGTGATTCTCCACTCTGTAAAAATACACCCGCTTACTGCTGTCAAAGACAAGTTTGAGCGGCCTGTACACCACAAAATCTCTACTGAAGACTACTTAATTTAACTTTAACCCCAGTTAATGATGTTTCCAGAGTCAAGAGCAGCCCTTTGAGTGATTCTGGCTTTTCTGCTGCTGGGAGTTTCTAGTTGTTCTGAGTTCCAAGAAAAGATGTTTGAGTGTTTAAGGTGGTCTTGTTTTTTCTTAGGTTTGGGCAAGTTTACTTCTTGGCTGGACCAAGCAGTGATTTCGCCGTTGTCTTTAAAACTTGGTTGGGCTTTTCTTCGGTGCACTAAGTGCTGTCCAGTTGCCACTTGGTCAAGTTCTTTTTTCAAAAGTTCTTCTTTCATCTTCTCTTTGTGGACTGGGTTGGAGTGGACTTTTTGGCCATTGAGGAAAGTAAAGGTGCTGGGGTCTTTTTTATGGGGACTGCCTGCCAAACGGCTGGTTTGCTCGGACTCATACAGGCTGTTGTATATGCTTTTTCCAATTTTCTGGAAAGGAACTGAGTTGCAACTTTCGTGTTCTCTAATGTTTTTTTCGAGCTCAGAGGAAATGGGTATGTTGTTTTCAGTGAGGTACTCGCAAAAACCGTCTTTGGATAAGTTGCCTTTAGAGTAAGCTTTGATTCTTTGGGTCAGTGAGTCCCAGTCTACTTTGAGGGCAGGAACTACTTCTGATGAGTGTTTGGCTTCTAGTTTCTGGGAGCCTAGTGTAGTGAGGCTGGTGCTGCTCAGAATTCGTTGGGTTTTAGGGTTGGAGTAGTAGTCATCTTGCTTAGCTTTGGGTGTTTCTCCTAGGGACCTTAAAAGTTTTGTATAGTTTCTGTTGGGGTTTTCAAGGGTTTTGTAAAACTGCTCAGTAGGCTTGATTCCACAGTCTTCTTGTACCTTTTCCGTGAACTTTTGACTAGAGAGCCGGCCGCTTTCTAAGTTTTCGTAAAGAGACCGCAGCTTAGACAGCTTTTCTGACTGAAAAGTAGAAGTAGAAGAGGTTTTGCTTCCAGTGCCTTGTGTTTTGAGTTGCTTAAGTACCTTAGCTAAGGACACTGTTGAATTAGAAATGTTTTCGTGTTCGCGGTTATTAATTTTGTAAGGATTTCTTTCAGCCTTCATTTTTATTTAATGGTACTTTTGGTGTTACTCGGAACAGCCTTTGCTAGTTTACTCAATCCTCAAGAAGACCTCGACAAAGTCATTCAGAAGTCCATTGAACTGGACAGGTACAACGAAGTCACCTGCAAAAGACCTTCAGTAAAAGAGTTTGTGCACCTGTGGGATAACCTCAATCACAAGTGCTTAGAAGCTGACCTAAACGACTTTGTTTACGTATCTTACAAAGCCCACTTAAACGCAACTAGACAAGCCATCAAGCAAGAAGTTAACTTTGTGTGGAGTAACTACAAAAAGTATGCTTGGGGCAGTGACACTATCCTCCCTGTTTCTGGAAAACCTTTTGATGGATTTGGAAGCATCAGCTACATGATCCATTCAAGCTTGGATAGCTTGTTTTTGATGGGAAACCTAACAGACTTTAAAGAAGCTTTAGAGTACTCTGTTACTACTGGAAAAGAGATCCATACTTCTGAGTACATACAAGACTTAGTAGGGGGTTTATTAAGTGCTTACTTTTTAAGTGGGGAACCTGTAGCCTTGGAAAAAGCCAAGCAGGCTGGAGAGTTGCTTTGGAAGATTTACACTTACAGAAAAGAACTGCTGCCTTACCCGTTCTTTAACTTAACAACTGGACAAGGAACAGTTCCTGATAAGATTGTTAAGTCCTCAGAACTTTTGAACCTTTCAGAGTTGTTGGTGCTGTATAAACTCACTAACTCGCAAAACTACCAAAGAATCATTAACTCACTTGAAAACTTAATCCAGGAAAAGTCCAAAGGTCTTAGTTTGCTTCCAGTTTCTTTTTTCACTCGCGAGTTCAAACGAATGCAGCCTAGGTTTGGGGGTTCTTTCATCTTAAACTCGCAAGGAGCCCACTTACACAGGTACTTGTTTAACAACTGGCTTTTGTCTGGACACTCTTACTTCAAAGAACTTTACGACCGCACTAAGTGGAACGTTATTGACCTAGCCCTAACCAACCAAGAAGGAAAACTATTTATCCCAGTAGTCACTGAAAGAGGAGACACTCGGCACGAACTGCACCAAGCTTCCTGTGCCTGGGCAGGTCAACTTGCCCTTGAAAACTTACTTAAAGACTACAACTCCACAGAAGTAGGCTTTGCCAAAAAGCTCATGGAAACTTGCTTAGAGATGTTTTCAGAAAAAGAACTCCCCAGCAGCACGTTTAAGTTTTCTAAGGAATCCACTGAGCCCCTACCAGGGGAGTTTGAACTGCACTCAGAAGTGTTTGAAGGACTTTTCCACCTTTACCGACTTACAGGAGACCAAAGATACAGAAAAGTGAGCATGAGCATATTTGAAAAGGTAAAAACACAGTGCAAAGCCCAGTATGGGTACAGCACTCTGGACCAAGAAGGCAAGCAGACAGATACAATGCCGAGTAGTTTCTTGAGCAAAACTCTGAAGTACCTTTACTTGCTGCACAGCTCAGAAACCTTTTTGAAGGAAGACAAGTACGTCTTTACTCCCAGAGGGCATATCTTTAAGTATATAAGTTAAACTTGTTTAGACCGGCGTTGGGGGGACATCTGACTAGATCTTGGTTTAAATGTACACTTACCTCCAAAGAACCTAGCTGAGTTTTTGATTGCCGACTCTATTTCATAAGAAAAGTTAGGAGGTAGGGGGAAGGACTGCCGAGTTTTCACAGCTATCTGCATGAGTCTTTTCATTTCTTTTTTGAGTTGGAGTATCTTTTCAGCACTGTTTTCTTCAGAAATAGCCCAGTCTAACTTGACTTGCTTAAGTTGCATAAGTAACTTTTCGTTTTCTATTTTGGCTTTTTCTCTTTGGTTTTTGGCTTTTCTAAGGCGGATTTTTAACTCGTCGCAGTTAGGTAACTTTCTGTCGTTTTCTTTACACTCAGAGTGACTGGGCGAAGCTTTGGTAGACACTACAGGGGAGTTATAGCCTGTGCTTTCTTCAGTGTTTATTTTGCAGTTGCCAGAGTGTCCGTGGAACTGACTGGCTTCGAACAAAGCTTTGCAGTTCTCGCATTCGAAACTAGAGGCTGACTCCACTAGTTTCTGGCAGCTCTTTAGGTAGTTGTAGTGCTCCAGAGTAACTCTTTTGTAGTCTTCTTCTTCTTTAGTAGGCAGAATAAAGTTACTAGAGAGGTTCTCGAACTTAGGAGTTGAGCTGTTGGACCTATGGTGGATCTTGCGTGGCGAAGGCACTGGAGGCTTGGTGATTGAAAGACTCATTTCAACTCGGAGGTCTCCAAGCTGTCTTTTGAGTCGGGAGATTTCAGTTTCTTTTTCAAGTAGTTGCTCAGAAAGGGTTTCTTTTTGCTTGTTTGAGTTGCTCACGTCTAAGTGCTTTCTTTCTTCACTGGCACGCAGCCGGATGTTTCTTTTCAAGTGGTCAATTTCTTCGTCTTTTTGCTTGATGACTTCTTTTTGGCGGGCAGAAGTGGACTCAAGGGAAGAGATTAGTTTCTGGAAAGACTTCATTTGTGTCCTGAGTTTCTTAAGTTCTTCTTGAGTGTTTTCGGCAAAGGTGAGCATGTGTTGTGTGCTTTCGATTCTGTCTTTGATGTTGCTTTTTTTGCGGGTGTTGAGTTTGCTGCCTATGTCTGACACAAGGGTTTGGAGTTCAGTTCTCCACTTTTCAGCGGCTTCTTCGGCTTCTCGTCTGGCGTGGACTAGTTCTTGCATCTGTTTGGAACTTTCGTCAATTGCAGACTCTAGTTTTTCGCTGAGAGAACTATTGATTTTTTCTTGGTACTCGTTTTCGAGTTGTTCTTTTTGGAGTTTGAGTTCCCATTGGAGCTTTTCCACTTGTTTTTCAAGGGCTTGTTTGTCTTGTTGGTAGATTTCTTTGAGTTCTTGTAAGCACTGTTGGGTTTGTTCGCGGGCTGACTTCAAGTCTTCTTCTGCGTCTTGTTTGGACTTTTCGAGTTCTTTGTTGAGTTTGTCTACTTCGGACTCAAGTCTTTCTGCTTTCTTTTTGTCGTTTTTAGAGTTGAGTTCTTCTATTTTGTTTTCGAGTTCGCGTTTTTGTTCAGTGAGTAGGTAGTTCTCTTGTTTGAGTTTGAGAACTGCGTCTTCGGATTTCATTTTTTGTTCACGTAATTGGTACTCTAGGTCGGAGTTGGTGTTTTTGAGAACTGAAAGGTGGGACTCGTAGGAGTCTATGACTTCTTTGTGTTTGGACTTGAGAGCGTTGAGTTCGGCAGTGTGCTGGTCCTGTGCATCTTTTAATTGTTGCGGAGTTTGTGAAGGAACTGAGTAGTCGGTATTGTTTGTGAGTGACTTGAGCATAGATTCGTACATGTTTTTAAGAGAGGCTTCTCTGGACTTAGCTTCGTCCAGCTCTATTTGCATAAACTCTAGTTTCTGTTTGAGTATCTCGGGGTCTTCCATGAATTAATTATTTATAAGTTAGTCCGTTAAATGGACTTTGTATAAATCATTTATGCTGTCCCACCTTAAAAAAGACTTTTCTGAAGAGCAGCAAGAAAGAATAATTTACCTTGCAGGAGGCTACGGGTTGCTTATGAGCAAAGGTTTAACTCACCAGTGCCACTTGCCCATATCCTTGCTGCCTACTCAGTTTTCAGGTCAACTAGTTCAGGAAATCACTGAGTTAACTCCTGACTTCAACTTGCTTATGTACAACGTCCACCTTGACCGGAAGTGGATCTTTGAAGTTTTGGACCAAGTAGGACAGATTGACGACTTCACTGGAAGGCTTTTGTTTATTGCCAAGAAAAAAGAAACTGAGGGCTGGGAAGAACCTGGTTTTTTAGGAATGAACAGAAACGACTTTATGTTAGACAAAGCTACACAAAGTCTCAAGCAAGTAGAGTTCAACACAATGGCAAGTTCTTTTGGAGCACTTGCAACTAAGATTCCCAAGCTCCACAAGCTGATACTTTCTCAGTATTCTGAACACTTCCAAGGTGTTGACCCCTTGCATGTTAAGGACAACTGCGCACTTAACAAACTCTCTGAAAGCATTGCCAAAGCCCATGAAGTCTACAACTCTTCATCAAGTGTTATGTTTTTAGTGCTGAGTGTAGAAAACAACTACTTCGACCAAGCTTACTTAGAAAAGAAACTCTGGGAAAATTGGGGGATCCCTGTAGTAAGGGCTTCTTTGATGCAGGTTTACCAAAGGGGCTTTATCAACGAAAGAGGGTGCCTTATTTACCAGGACCAAGAAATAAGCGTAGTTTACATGCGGGCCGGGTACTCTCCTGACCACTACCAGTCTGAAAGTGAGTGGAAAGCAAGGGAACTGATAGACCTCAGCAGAGCTATTAAAACTCCCAACGTATTCTACCACTTAGCAGGAACTAAACGAGTCCAGCAGTGCTTAGCAGACAAAGCAGCCCTTTCCAAGTTCATTGCCCAAGACAAAGTAGACTTAGTTTCTAAGTACTTCACTGACCTTTACGGGTTCGACTCTGAGTTGCCAGATGAACTCCTTAGGGAAGTCCAAAGAGCTCCCCAGAACTTCGTACTGAAACCCCAGAGAGAAGGAGGGGGCAACAACATCTACGGAGAAGAAATTCTGAAGCACTTCGAAAACTACGAGTCCCAAGAAGTCAGAGAAAAACTAAAACAGTACATACTGATGCGCAAAATTGAGGCTCCAGAAGTAGACAACTTACTAGCTCGGAACGGATCAGTCAACAAAGCCAAAACCCTCAGTGAACTAGGCATGTTCGGCACATTAGTTGCATCAGGAACAACAGTGCTCACTAACGAATACGCAGGGTACCTCGTAAGGACTAAGTCAAGCGAAGCTACAGAAGGAGGAGTGGCAGCGGGATACGCAGTAATAGACTCCATTTACCTAATATAAACTAATATGCTTTTCGGATTTCCTAGTCCTGAGAACGTGAGGGCCAGAAGAAGAGCCCAGCCCTTCTTCGAAATGTACAAGGCGTTTCCTGCGGGTTTCTTCGGAAGGGACGACATTGAAAAGGGCAACATGATTCTTCTGCCGCCTTCTGCTGCCCGACACCTGACCGAGTTGCATATTGAAGGCCCAATGCTGTTCAGAATCACCAACAACGCCATAGGACTCTCCACTCACTGCGGAATGCTTGAGTTCACTGCTGAAGAAGGCACTGTGGTCCTGCCTTTCTGGTTGCTGCAGCACTTGGCTCTTCAAGAAGGCGATGATGTATCTATTGAAAGTGCCACTTTACCTAAAGGAACCTATGTAAAGCTCCAACCCCATAAAACTGCTTTTATAGACCTGCCTAACCCCAAAGCTGTTTTGGAAAACGCTTTAAGGAAGTACGCTTGCTTAACTAAAGGAGACTCCATTGTTATAGAGTTTGCCGGAAACACTTATGAAATTGACATCATAGAAACTAGACCCCACGAAGCGATTATGACTATCCAAACTGACTTAGAAGTAGACTTTGCCACTCCGAAAGACTACAAAGAAGAACCCACCCTTCAGAAAGAACCCTCCTGGGAGTTCAGAGAAGAGTCCACTCCTGAAAAACAACAAGGAAACGTTTGGGGAGGCCAAGGACGCCGACTCGACGGCAGACCAGCCCAAGAGCCTCCTAAGCCAGAACCCAAAGAAAGAGAATACGACCCTAGGAAGCACAGACTCGTGCACGGTGTCCGCAAGACACAAAGCAACCAACCTCAAGACTACTGGGAAAGGTTCTCAGGAGGAAAGACTCTTAAGTAATAATATGGCGGATAGATGGAGTGCCCAAGCCCAACTGGACCACTTGCACCAAAGGTACTTTGGAACAGGCAACGCAGATACCACCAAGTGGGAGTGGGGCAACAACATCCGAAGGGACTCGTTAGCTTCACACATTGGACACCACTCACGACTTGTTTACATGGGGATGGTGGAAAACAAAAGCCTTTCAAGGATGAAAAGTGAAATGCTTTGGAAAATGGTCCAGCCGTGCGGTCCTCCACCTCCTCAAAAGGGTTTGTAATTAAAATGGAAGTTAATAGACTCTCCCGACAAGTCAAGTCAGGAAATATTTCAGAGATCATTAGAAAGGTTTGGAAGAACTCAACGCCTACTTCAAGTTACAAACCAACTCTTCAAAACAACGAGCCAAACAGTGCTTTTTTAACTGAAGCTTTTATAGAAGAAAAACCCCCAAAACCCCTCAAAAGAGAATACAGCTACCAAGAACTAATTGAACAAGTAGACTCTATATCTGGCAACTTCAAAAAACGCGAAGACGACCTTGCTGAACTCAGAAGGCGCATTTCAAAGTGTGAAAAAAACCTTAACACCCAAAACCAAAACCAACAAAACATCAAACGCTCTGCCCAAGAACTTCACTCGCAGCACAAAACTCTTTACAGAAGGTTTAAAAGTTACGCTAACTTACGCAAAGTAAATAAATGGTAGAGTACTCTAGAAACATTAATGTTGTAACTCCTAAAGAACCTACTCGTATCAAACTATTAGTTGTAGGAGAACCAGGCACTGGAAAAACCTCTATTGCCAAAAAGTGGTCAATTGATACTTTTGAACAGAAATACGAACCCACCATAGGAGTGGACTTCTTCTGCAAGGAGCTCAAAGGAGTCACTCTCAACCTGTGGGACATGTCTGGACACTCTGAGTTCTTTGAAGTGAGGAACGAGTTTTACAAAGACTGCCAAGGCATTTTGCTAGTTTACGACATTTCAAACCGAAGAAGCTTTGACTCACTTGACATGTGGCTTCGAGAAGCCAACCGCTACGGAGCGCAGAACATACTTGTAGCTGTGTGCGGCAACAAAGCTGACTTAGAAACCCGCAGAGGAGTTCCTAGGAACGAAGCTGAGAACTGGGCCCAGTCCAGGAGGTTCCTTTACTTCGAGGTATCGGCAGCAACAGGTTCTAACTTAAACGACATGATGAACGCACTCTGTCAAAAAATGAAGTAATTGTAAAATGATGTTAGGACACAAGTTAGTTAGGAGCATCTTCATTAGAACCCAACCTTCGCCTAACCCGCAGTTCATTAAGTTCCTGCCTGGCCAACAAGTTCTTTCGGAAGGAAGCATTGACTTCTCCGCTCCTAGAGAAGCCCTTAACTCGCCTTTAGCACTTAAGCTTTTTCAAATTGAAGGAGTCAAAAGAGTAGTATTGGGACAAGACTACGTTGCTATAGGCAAACAAGAGTCTACAGACTGGGCTGTAGTTAAACCCTTGGTTTTTGAAGCACTTACTAACCACATTGCTAGTGGGGAAGAAGTCATCACTGACACTCCTTTGCCCGAGGACACCAAAATTCTAGAAACTGACTCTGAAATAGTAGCTACTATCAAAGAAATGATAGAGTTCCGAATCAAACCTTTTGTCCAGGAAGACGGAGGAGATGTTAGGTACTTAGGCTTCGACGAAGAAAACGGAGTAGTCCAACTAGAAATGAGGGGAAGCTGTGTAGGGTGTCCTTCTTCAAGTGTAACTCTGCGCAACGGAATCGAACGCATGCTAACTCACTTCGTGCCTCAGGTCGTCAAGGTAGAAGCTGTTGACGCCCAAGAGTAATTAAAAATGAAATTTAAGTTCTGTGGAGACAAAGAGCCCCCTGAATGGTTCCTTTCGGAAGTCAACCTTATCTCTAAAATTGTAAAGTTAATTTAGAGTGCTGTGCGTGTGAAACTTATAACTGGAAACATTGTCAAGAAGATTCTGGGCACTGGGGCTGACATGGAAAGGGTCTGGAAACTGTGTGCAGACTCAGGACTCTCAGAACTAGAAGTCCGGGCAGCTGTTTCTACACTGGACTTCATAGTTGCTTCGGCAGTTAAGTACTGCGTAAGTGGAGCTGCTTTGACTGAAGAAATAGCTCAACTAGGTTTGCCTTTGGAAAACGCACAAGCTTTGACTAGAGCAGTAGATTCTGAGTTTTTAAACCTGCGCAAGAAGCTGGAAAAAGACTTTTTAAGGACTTCTGAGTCCAAACTAGACAACTACATTGTGGAGTGGGACACTTCTACTAAGCGCAGTTGGGCCAGACTGGAGTTCGGGCTTCAAAACGTAGTTATGAACCAAGACGAACTGTGCTTGCTGATTGGCGAGCTAGAACGCGCAAAATCTATAATGGATAAGCTTGCTTAAGTACTTCTTTAAATGGAGAGTGGGATGGATAACACTTATTAAGAATACTATTTGTAATGAGCGCTGACCATAGCAACTTCCAAAGCAATCTTACGAAGAACGGCAAAGCCTCAGAAACCCTGCCATGCAAACGACCTGCACCGCAAAAGCTGCCTATAAAGCCCACTCTAGAAGAACTCTACGCACACAGAGAAAACCTATACGAGAGACTTACACACTTGCAGTCAGAGTACGGAAGGAAGCTCCACCCAATTGCAGAGCCCCAAAGAAGCACGTCGATGTGGGACCACTTGTTGGGGGAGATGGAGTGGATGTCGCAGGACTTCGACAAAGAACGCAAACTCAAACTAAACAACGCCAAAAGACTAGTGAAGGCAGTGCAGAGTTCACTTAACCAAATCAAGGACCAAGAGTTCCGAGAAGAAGAAGAAATCAAAGCCCAAAGAAAAAAGGTTGCTTTTGCTGTAGGAAGGATTGCCAAGCACTACTGGAAAATCATTGAAAAACTAGCTTCCCACATACGTTCCGAAAACCTAGAACAGCAAAGAAAAGCTATCAGAAGCAAGAAACTAGAACAACTAGTAGAACAGCAACTTGAACTTTCTAACGAAGTAGCTAAGAAGCTTTCGCGCCAAGTAGGAGCAGTCAAAGTCACGCTTAAAAAAGAAAAAGGCAGGTGGAAGCCAACTGAAAACGAACCAGAAGAAAACTTAGAAGAACTCTTCCAGCCCAAAGGCAACACACTCGAAACAGCCAAGGTTTACACCAAACCTGCGTTTTTGCTCAGAGGCAACATGCGTGAGTACCAGCACATAGGAGTGGACTGGCTGATTACTCTCCACGACAAAAGAGTCAACGGAATCCTTGCTGACGAAATGGGACTTGGAAAAACCATACAGACCATAGCCATGCTAGCTTACTTAGCCTGCGAAAGAGGGATCTGGGGACCCCACTTAATAGTAGTGCCTACAAGTATTATCCTTAACTGGGAAATGGAGCTTAAGAAGTGGTGTCCAGGGTTAAAAGTGCTTACTTACTTCGGGAACCAAAAACAACGCAAAGAAAAGCGAATAGGGTGGTCTAAACTGAGTTCTTTCAACGTGTGCATTACTTCTTACAAGTTGGTGGTGCAGGACCAGTTTGCTTTTAAAAGGAAGCAGTGGTACTACCTTATTCTGGATGAAGCACAGTATATCAAGAACTTCCACTCACAAAGGTGGAACGTTTTGCTCAACTTCCGCTCCAAACGCAGACTCCTACTCACAGGCACTCCTATGCAGAATGACGTTATAGAGATCTGGAGTTTACTTCACTTTTTGATGCCTCACATGTTTACTTCCCACGAAGACTTTAAAGCGTGGTTTTCGAGTCCGTTTAACCAAGCAATTGCCCAGAACAAAGACTTTTCTCAGCCTATCATTAAGCGACTCCAGTCCATACTCAGGCCCTTTTTGCTCCGCAGAATGAAAAAAGACGTTGAAAAACAACTTCCTGAAAAGTTCGAGCACATAGTGTTTTGCCCACTCAGCAGAAGACAACAGTTTTTGTATGACGAGTTCTTGGAAAGCCGCCTCAGTGGAACAACTGACTGCATAGGCATGATGAACGTCTTAATGCAGCTTAGGAAAGTCTGCAACCACCCTGACTTGTTTGCTCCCCGTAGCATCAGTTCTCCTTTTTTTATAGAAAAACTAAACATTTCAGTCCACAAAACAATGCTTTTTACACTGAAAGAAGTGCCCGGAACTAAGTTTTGGCAAAGAGAGTGCTTTTCTAAAACCCAGTTGAAAGGACTCATTGAAGCTAAGCTTAGGAAAGTAGCTGTTACAGACATCCCGGACATTTTAGATTACTCTGAGTCCTGGGATAAAGCTTTGCCTCACGTAGACATTAACCCAGTATACGGAAAAGGACTGCATCAAATGCTTTACTTCCACCCTCCGTGTCCCTACAAAGTGCTTCCTGCTGAAAGACTCTCTCAGATGGACGAACTGCTTTCTAGGTTCCAAGTTATCCAACCTAAAGTAGTAGCTGACACTCCGCAGCTCAACTTGAACTCCAACTGTGCTTTGTCTCAAAGACTCAAAAGCCAAGAAGCCTACCTTTACAAAAAGCTGCTTCCTTACTTGGCTATTTTGCACTCAATCATGACCCGCACTCGCCTACTAATTCCTGAGAAAAGGGCTCTAGAGAACGACTGTGGGAAGTTCAGGAAGTTAAGTGTTTTGTTGGGAAACCTGCACAAAGGCGACCACAAAGTAATAGTGTTCACACAGATGGCAAGGATGTTGGACGTTCTCGAGAAGTTTTTGAACCTGCACGGATACTCTTATGTGCGTTTGGACGGGAACACCAAAGTTGAGGACAGACAGTACGCAGTGGACAAGTTCAACCTAGACCCTAAAGTGTTTTGTTTCATATCTTCTACAAGGAGTGGAGGCTTGGGCCTGAACCTGACAGGTGCAGACACAGTGGTGTTTTACGACACAGACTGGAACCCAGCCATGGACAAGCAAGCTCAGGACCGAACTCACCGGATAGGGCAGTTCCGGAACGTGCACATTTACAGGTTGATTTCTTCTTACACTATTGAAGAAAACATACTCAAAAAGTCACTTCAAAAAAGACACCTTGACAACTTAATCATGGAAGGAGGAGAGTTCACTACTGAGTTTTTCCAAAGCAAAAAAGTCCACATCAAAGAGTTTTTTGAAGAACTTGGAGAAAAAGAACTCGAAGCTGCCTGCAAAGCTGTAGAAGACACAGAAGACGTCCAGGCTTTGCAAGCTGCCCGCGAAGAAGAACTTAAGGACCAACAAGAGTTTGACGAAAAACAAAACTTGTTCGAAGACTTAGACCCAGTGAGTCGGAGGTGTGTTGAGTTTTACTTAGAAGAAAACCCAGTCGAAACCTTACAGGAAGAAAGTTTGCAACAAGTAAACCGGGAAGAAGAAGACTCTGAAGAAGAAGACATGAAAGTCCAGTGGGAACCAGACGGCAGAAGCATTTTTGAGGAAAAAATGGACTTTTTACAGAAGAATTACTTTGTTTACTAATAAATGGCAAGAAAGTCTGCTCAAGTTGTAAACTTCGAAGGCGAGTTTGTGAGTCAAAGTAAAGCAGTACTTTCAGAAGTGCGGACTTAAAGCAACTAACTACCATGTAGTGTCTATAATTGGCTGTCAGGCAACAGGCAAGTCTACCTTGCTGAACATGCTTTTTGGGACTGAGTTTGAAATGCTAGACTCTTCCAAAGGAAGGTTCCAAACCACCAAAGGAATCCAAGTGAGTTCTGACACCCAAACTAAAACTTTAATTGTGGATATCGAAGGCACTGATTCGCAAGCTAGGGGCGAAGACGGAGTGGCTTTTGAACACATGTCAGCTTTGTTTGCTTTGGCTGTAAGTGACGTTCTGATGGTCAATATGTGGACTAGCGAAGTAGGCAGGTACAAAGCAGCCAGCATAGGTCTTTTGAAAACTATTTTCGAAGTCAACTTGAAGCTTTTTAACCCTGAAGGCCAAAAAAGAATACTGTTTGTGCTGAGGGACTTTAACCAGCAAACCGACAACTTAGTGAAGCTGAAACAACAGATCTCCAAAACTATGGAAGAAGTGTGGAACAGCATTAAAAAACCCCCTGCTTACGCTTTGTTGTCAGTGTTTGAGTGCTTTGAATTTGAGTTTGTGACTGTTTCAGTTAAGGACTTCGAACCTGCGGAGTTTGAAAGGGATGTTAGTGACTTGCGCAACAGGTTTAAGGACTCTCAAAGGGAAAACTACTTGTTTAGAGGAAAGAAAACAGACATTCCAGTTGACGGAGTGTTTTTGTACTTTTCAGAAATTTGGAGTGTAATTAAGAACGACAAAGACATCAACATACCTTCTCAGAAAGAAATGCTGTCAAGTCTAAGGTGCAACGAGTTGAAACTTGAAGCTTTGAAAAGTTTTTCTGAAAGCATTGAAGAGTTAAAGGCAGTCTCAGGCAAACAACTAGTTAAAGACTTTGCTAAAACTTGCAGTGACAAAGTAAACTCAGCCCTAGATCAGTACGACCAGCAAGCATCCAACTACGAATTAAGTGTATACAAAACCACTAGAAGCGAACTTAACTCTTCAGTGCTGGAGCATATCAAAGACATGGTGCATTCTCAACTGAGGTTTTTGGTTTACGAGTGCTTTGAAGCCTTTAAAGCCCAAGTAAACTTACCCAGGGACTTTCCAGTAGAAAACTTTACTGAAGTTGTTTTTGAAGAACAAGAAAAAGTTACACAGAACTTTTTGAAAAGGTCCAGTGAAGTAGTGGTTGAAGGCATAAACTCAGAAGAGTTCAAGGACGAACTAGACAAAATGATTGCAGACAAGGTGCAAACACTAAAAGAAAACCAGGTTTACTTACTTGAAAAGGAAATTGAGTCAAGTTTTTCAGGAGAGTTTTGCCAGGCTGTACATAAAACCTTAGAAAAGTCCTACCAAAACAGCTTCTGGAAGAACTTGAAAGAACTCCAGACACTAAAGCTCCAAGACTTAGAGCCTAGAGTACTGAGAGTGTTAGCAGGCTTGGACTATAGTTACACTGAAGTGTACTTGGACAAGGCTAGAAGTGGATGCTTGCAAGTGTTGCTAGTTAAAATCCAAAAGTACATTTCTAACTTAACTGAGCACATGACTAAGTGCTTCAACAGGTTCTTTTTCAAAGACAGAAGAGGAGTTCCTAGAGACTGGCGCACTACAGAAATAGACCAAGTTTTCACAGAAGCCCAAGAAAAAGCACTGAAGATGCTTGAAAACTTAAAGTTCTCCCAACTGGAAGAAGAGCCTCAAGAGCTTATTCCGGAATACCAGTATGAGCTTACAAAAGACCACTTTTTGAAGAACGCAGAACTAGCTTACAGGGACTCTGTGCACTTAAAAGAATTTGGGTACTCTCGGTACGGAGTTCCTAAGTGGTACTTGTTGTTGCTGCTGATACTGGGGTGGAACGAGATTTTGTGGGTGCTGCAAAGTCCTTGGATTCTATACCCCTTACTTCTAGTGGTATCTATGGTAGTGCTTCTGTTTTCAATAGGCTTAGGGCACATTCCTAGGTTCTTCACAAGGAAAGTTCTCAGAAAACTAGGTTAGTGTAAATTTATTTTATTTATTTATTGGAATTGTTGTAAGCCGTCTAGGCCTCTGCTTCGTGTCTTGGGAAGTTTTTTGGTTGGGTTGTCATTTTCTTCTGCCGTTCTTTTCCTCTTGAGTTCCGTTCGTGTTTCTTCGTGTTTTGGGAGCGTCATTGTTCCGTTTTCTAGGCCTCTGCTTCGTGTCTTGGGTAGTTTTTTGGTTGGGTTGTCATTTTCTTCTGCCGTTCTTTTCCTCTTGAGTTCCGGTCGTGTTTCTTCGTGTATTGGGAGCGTCGTTGTTCCGTCTTCCTGCTTTGTTAGGTTAGTGTAAATTTAACGTTAAAATTTAAATGAAAACTTTGCTTACTCTAGCTTTAGTTGTACTTAGTCAAGGCGAACAAACTACACTTAACACCTTTGCTATGAAACACATTCCTTTAAAAAAGCTAAAACAAACTCCTGGACTCCTGAACTTTTTGTCCAGCACACAAAACTCACAAAAGTTTTTAGAAACTAAAAACCAAATCAAACTTAAAAACTACTCTAATACCCAGTTTGTAGGCCAAGTTGGAGTAGGCGACCCTCCACAGTACTTAGACGTGATATTTGACACTGGAAGTGCTAACTTTTGGGTGAACTCTAAGCTATGCCATGACTTTGCGTGTGAGTCACATAAAGCTTATGATCACGCCTTGAGTAGTGGCTATTCTCCACTACACAAAGCAATCCAAGTGGAGTTTGGGACAGGCAAAATCAAGGGCGAAATCAACTCTGACACAGTCACCCTTGCAGGCATCCAAATTCCCAACCAGAAGTTTGGCGAAATTACAGACGAAGTAGGAGAAGTCTTTGTAGAAGGAAAGTTTTCTGGAATCCTTGGACTAGGTTTTCCTTCCATGGCAGCTTTTGGGTTCTTGCCTGTTTTTGACAGCATAATAAAGGAGTCTTTGCTAAGCTCAAACATTATTTCTTTCTACTATTCTTTCAAGAACTCAGAAGACTCCTTTGTTACACTGGGAGCCACTGACCCTTCCAAGTATGACCCTCCAATATACTGGCAGGAAGTTATTAAAGGCCATGAGTACTACTGGCTCATTGAAGTCGAAGACATACTTGTAGGAGAAAAAAGCTTAGGACTCTGCCCAGAAGGCTGCAAAGCAGCTGTGGACACTGGAACTTCTTTGCTCACAGCTCCAAGTGAACAGCTGCGAAGAACTATGCAAGCTTTGAGTCTCAACTGCAAAGAAATGGATTCCATGCCTTCTCTTGGTTTCTTAATTGGAGGAGTCAAGTTCGAACTAGAAGCTAAAGACTACTTAATGACGGAGGAAGCACCTGGAGTCCACAAGTCCAACACAGACTGCGCTTTGGCAGTGATGCCTTTAGACGTGCCTGGTCCTCAGTAAGTTTTATTTAGTGGCCCTTTGTGGATACTAGGCAACATCTTTATGTCTAAGTACTACACTGTTTTCGATAGAGATCATAACAGAGTGGGCTTTGCCAAAGCAGTGTAGCATTATTAATTATAAAGATTATGGGGAAAAAAGCTATTATTAGCAAGCACATTGTACTGTGTACAAGCAGCGTATACTACCCAGAGCCCACTTACGGCATTATTTTAATCGAAGACGAGTTAATCGCTAACGTAATTTTAGTGGACTCGGAGATACCTGTGCCGGCGTTGATTGAAAAGTACGCGGAATGGAACCCTGAGGACTGCAGTGGTTACTACGTGTCTCCAGGACTGATAGACTTAAGCGCTAGGATGGAACACGAAGACTACTCTTCCTTGACTAGATCTGCTATTAGTGGGGGAATTACGTTCCTTCTACAAGAGGACGGGATCTACTCAGACCAGCCCCCTTCAGGCATACTTTACACAGACGTTGCCAAAATAGCAACTATTGAAGTTTCTAGTCTCGAAAGCATAAAAGCCCACGCAGAAAAGGGCTGTTTTGCTCTGAAAGGGTACTTGTTTCCTCCTAGCGACAAAGTCCAGTGCATTCCTAGTAACTTGGAAGCAGTTTTTGAAGAAGTCAAAGCTACAGGGCTGCCTTTGTTCATTGACCCTACTTTACCTGACGCAAGAATGATGTACCTGGCTTCTCCTCTGAGACTCCAAGAGGACAGGGCCAACGCACCCTCAGTTAACTCCTCCAAGGTGTTTGCTGCAGCCTTTCCGCACACCATTGAGAGCGAAGAAGAAGACTCAGAGCATAGCAACGACGACAACGAACCCAACAGTGCTGAAAAGCAAAGAAGCACGTCCGACGCCTGTGTGAAAAAACCCCACGCAAAGTTCACTAGATCGTTTTCTAATGAAGAAAAAACTAGGAATTCGGAGTGCTTTGAAGTCTGTGAAACTTTGCCAGTGATTAATGAAGTAAAAGAAGAACCTAGCTGCAAAAGGCGCATTAAGAAGTACCGAACTGAAAACGATATATACAAGGACCTTGACCACAGAATCAAGCTTTCGCACCAAAGCATAGAGCAGCTGAGCAAAGCAGAACAACTCACTTACTTGGGAATAGGACGCACTGTTACTCCAGGAAGCACTCCTACCTTGTCTCCAGCTAATCCTCAGTACTCTGGAACTGAGTCTGCTGCAGAAACAGTTCCAGAAGACTCCTTTGAAGAACCTAACTTGTCGCCTTCAGTGTACTTCAAGCGCCTGCAAAGTAGAAGGCCTTCGCCTTTAGTTATTTCTAGAGTGGAACCAGACACTTCTACTCTGTACCTCCACCACCTTGCTAACTACCCTGATCAGTGGGAAACTATAGGCATTAAAAGAGTTTACGAAAGCCTTAAAAAAGTGCCTTGCGACGTGCACGTCACTAACATTTCTTCAGCTTTGTCTTTCGTCAAACTCAGAAACACCACTAAAAAACTCAAAGCGCATAACATAACTTGCTCAGTAACCAGTGAAATCTCAGCAGCACACTTGGTTTTTGACTCCAGCAGCATTAAAAACGGAGATACAAGGTTCAAGAACTTCCCGCCGATTAGAAGCGAAAACAACAAGGAAAACCTAGTTGACTTGCTTAAGTTCAAAGGGATCGACGTAATTTCTTCACAACACGCTTTTATTAACAATGAAGAAAAAGCTTCGGGGAACTTCCAAAAAGCTTTGAACGGACTGAATACAATGGGGTTTTCACTGCAGTCTACTTGGAAAGTCATTAACAGGAAAGAACTCAAGTCTTCAGAATTCGAGCACTACATTGTGAGACTGGCTAAGTGGATGAGTTATCACCCTGCTAAGGTGCTTAAACTCAGACGTAGGGGCAGTATAGATATTGGCAAGTACGCTGACTTAGTTGTTTGGGACCCTTACTCCAGGGAGAACTCCTCAGAGGTTGCTTCTGAAAGTGTGTTTTCAGGAGTGGAGACTCTGGGAAGGATCCACAAGGTTTACCTGAGGGGGAGTTTGGCTTTCTCAGGTGAGCACTGTTACCCTATCGGTAAAAAAGTATTCAAGATTAAATAACGCCTATTTGCTTAAGCAGTTCTTGGTTTTTGCGTTTTTCTTGCAAAATTAAGTCGTGGAGGTTTTGGTCGTTTGTTTTGGTGTCTACTCGGAGGCTGTCGTGGTGGTCTGCAAGGGCTTCAAGTTCTTCAAGGGTGGAGTTGAGTTTGGACTTTAGTTTTTCTTGGGACTTTTCTTTGAGGAGTTTGGCTTCTTGGAGTTCTTTTTGGGAGTTTTGGAATTCTTGTTTGAGGAGGTTTGAGTCTTTTTGTACTTTGTGTTTTTGTTTGATTTCGGTTTTGAGTTTTTCTTTGATGCTTTGGAACTCTTCTTTGAAGTCGTATACTTTTTGTTTTTGTTTGAGTAGTTTGTTTTTGAGTTTGAATATTTTTTCTTGGTGTTCTTGGATGCAGCTCTACTTAAAAGTTACTTGTTCGTTTTGGGTTTTTAGACTGAGTTGGTCTTTTAACTCTGAAACTTGTTTGTTTAAGGTTTGGTTTTGGGTTTCTAAGGTTTGGATTTTAAGAGTTTGGTTGGAGTTGGTTTCTTGGAGTTGAGTGACTTCTTTTTCTTGTGACTGGATTTTGGCTTTTAGTTCGTCAAGTTCTTTTTGGTGGGTTTTTTGGGTGGTGATTTCTTGGTCGAAAGTGTCCATGTCTTCTTCGTACTGTTTAAGTTGGGCAGTCATTTCTTCAACATACTGCAAAAGGCCTCCTCTGCTTTTAGCAAGTTCTTTGTTTTGGCTGCGCAGTTCTTCGTTTTCTTTGGAAAGTTTAAAGTTAAGGGTTTCTAGTCTGTTGAGTTCTTCGTTGTTGTTTTCTCTGATGAACTTAAGTTCTTCGATTTTGGTGTAGGCTTGGTTTAGTTGGGTCTGGAGTTCTTGGACTTTGTGCTGTGCAGAGGCAGTTTCTTCTAGTAAACTAGCTCCTTCTTCGCCTGCGCGGCTTTTCAAAGCGGTGTTTAGGATTTGGTTTTCTTCTTGAAGGAAAGTAACCTTTTCTTGTAAGTAGGATACTTGTTCAGTAAGTTCAGTTTTTTCGTTTTTGAGAGACTTAAGTTGGGAGTGCAGGTTTGAGTTGAGGTCAGCTAGTTGGTGCCCTGTTGAACCGATTGCAATGGCTCCTTCGAGTTTTCTGATGTAAGCTTTGTGTTCTTGGTTGAGTTTTTCAAGTTGTTTGTTTTGGGACTGGAGTTTAGACACTGTGCCCTTGGAAGAACTTAGTTGTTGTTTTAAAGAACAAACAGAAGAATTCGCAGTTTTCAACTGGGACTTAGTGTTATGAAACCGAGTGGTGAGTTTGTTGTGTTCTTTGTACAAGGAGTCGTACTGATTCTTTAGTTCCCTAAGTGAAGGATTTGGAGTTCTTTTTTGAGAAATATCATAAGAATTATTTAAGCTCATTATAAATGGAAGTAGTAGGCAACTTAGCTTTTTACCGTAAAGTTTTTGACTTCTTTGCTAAGCAAAACAAAATCAAAAAAGAAGACTTGGAAAACATATTCAAGTTAGTAGAACTCAACCCTACTCAAGAAGAAATGGACAAGTACACTCAGTTGGTGTTTGACTACAGAAACTATGCTTCTTTCCAAGACTTTCTTCAGTTGTTCAAACTTAAATGTGACACTGAAGAGTACTCTCGCGAAGAAGTTTTTAAAGGACTGTTGTTACTGTGTGATTCGGAAAAGAAGTTACAAGTAAGTAGAGTCCAAGAAATAATTCAAGCTCAGGTAAAGGACGAAGAAGAGCGCAGGTTCTTGCTCAGTCACATTCACCACTTCACTGACTCAGAAGGCTTTGTGGACTACCAAGCTTTTGTAGAGTCGTCTTTTTAAGTGTAATATATGGAAGTTCCTGAAGACCAAGATGTAATTGTGCACTACTTCTGGCCTTCGGGTGCCAAACTTGAACTGCAGATTTACTTTAAGAAAGGCGAAAACGCCAAACACGTTTTAGAGATACTGTTTGAGTCTGAAGGAATCTGCCCTGCAATACTTCCAGATGTAATGAACATCCTAAAAGACTTGTTTTTCTACGAAAGAAGGAACCCAGAACTCCCAAGTGCTTTGCCTGAATGCTTTCAAGAAACTCCAGCAGTTAAAACTCCTTGGCTAAGATACTCCAAGCTTCTGAACACTCAGTACTTAAAAGACCAAGAACACAACTTACAACAAGCACTTGAACTGAGTGCACAGCAAAGATCCCAAAAACTTATAGAACACCAAACTCCTCAAGAGATCTCAAAGATCGAAGAAGAGTTCATTCAAGAACAAACACAACTTAAAAACCAATTTTGGAAAAAAGTCCAAGAAGCACCACAAACCACTTTAGAAACTGTGTCTTTTAATCAAAACTTAGGTCCACAGATCTTCAAACAGCTAAAAGTGTCTTTTGGAGGCCAAGCTAAAAGGAAGTTCAGGATTTGTGTGTCAGTAACCCAAGACATGTGCCAAGTCCCACTAACACAGCCCCAAGAAAACCAAAGCTACCTAACTCACCCCAGCAATGTTTACAAAACACACATTTCAGTTTTATTGCTTCCTTTTGACGACTCACTCAACATACTTCCTGAACTTATCAGGAAAAGTGAAGAAAAACCTGAACTCCACTTCGACCCTATCAGGGTCCAGGCTCAGCAGTTTACTGAAACTGATAAGCAAGGCATTTGCTTTACCAGACACTCCAACATCCAGGGTATAGAAGGCGCTTTCCACTTGCTAGCGAACAAAGAAGCACTTATAAAAGAAGTAGTTCTTTATGCCAACTCTAACGGAGTGAGTCAGGTGTTTGTGCCTTTGGCTGAGTGGACAGAAACAAAAGACTTAACTGAGTTCACCAAACTCATCAAAAGCAGCTTAATCCAAGTGCCTCCAGGCGACCTTAGCACAGTCCACTTCTTACTAGAAGAGACTCCTGAAGAATTCACTGAGGTCCTCTACAAGGTCTTTGCTGAAGCTATTGTAAAAGTAACTTAACTTAAACTGTCTGACATGCTTTGCAAAGCTTTTTGGTCTTCTTCTGACAAGGTCCACCAAGAGTTATCTTCGGGCCTTAAGTCTTTAGCTTTTTCAATTATGCTGTAAAAAGTGTCTTCTTCTCCTTCAGTGACTGCTTTTTCGATTCTACTTTTGGCATTTTGCAGCATCTTAAAGAACTTAACTTCTTCTTCAGTCAAGTCTGGGTGCCAAAAGTCTATTATTAAGTTGACCCGAGTTGAGTTGCCTTGGTGCCAAGCTTCATGGTCAAACGAGTCATCAAACACTCTAACTTTGCCTTCTTCGAAAGTGCGGGTTTCTTCGCCTGCACGCAGTCGTGTGCCTTCAGCACCTGTTATAGGTAAGTGGAGTCTTAGTTTTTTGTTAGTGGGTCCGTGGTGAGTCACTATGTGTGTGTCAGGGTTAACAGCTGAGAAAAAAGCGTGCTCGTACTGCCTAGGAATAATGTTGTTGATCACATTTACTGTTTCTGGACACTTTTCTAAGTTGTCTGGAAAAGACATTCCATGCAAGTACAAGTAAAAAACGTTCCAGTCTCCTGTGTCGTGGCTTTGAGTGCCTATGTCCGGAGCTGGGATGTCTGAAGCCCAAGAAGGACCTCTGTAGGGCTGGAAGCCTCCTTTTCTGTAAAGCGACAAAAGTTCGTTTTTTATCAAGGGGTAGGCTTCCTCTACCTCAGCAACCCAAGGAAACTCCGAAGGGTCCCACCAGGGCTGAGCTCTGAGTCCTGGCAAAATATCAGGACATCCTTTTTGGCGGGAGTTGGGTGGAGGAATTGGTTTGGAGTTCATTTTTTTGAGGAGCCACTCTCTTGCCCGAGCCACATTGGTGTTTTCTGGGTCAGCTATTTTTTCTTTGATGAACTTGAGTGCAGCTGCTCTTTGCAAGGAGTTTAAGTGATACTCTTCGAAAATGGTTTCTAATCGTTCGCTTATTTTTGACTCCTTTGAGTCTTCCATTTTGTAAACAATGGATATCAAGGTGAGAAGAAATGGCTTTCAGAAAGGACCCCACCTTCTGCAGGTTATTAGTTGGTGCATAGTTTTGTTTAACATCTTCACTAGCGTAGTTGTCATACTGCCTTTGTTAGAAACTCACCAAAAAGTAACTTTTAAGCAGATAATTTTTTGTTGCATTTTCTACACAAGTCAGGTCGGTGTGGTTTTTTTAGGGTATTTTATAACAGCTTCTGACCCTACTGATCCTATTTCCGTCCAGAAGAACCCCCCGGGAAAAGGAATAGCTATGTGCTCTATTTGCGCCGTTGCAGTTAACTCTAACAGCAAGCACTGTGCCCAGTGCAACAGATGTGTAGACGACTTTGACCACCACTGCAAGTGGCTTAACAACTGTATTGGAAAGCAAAATTACCGGAAGTTCATAGCGCTTATTATATGTTTAGAGTGCAACTTAGTGTGTTACTTTGGGTTTTGTCTTGGAGGAGTTATTAGTTACTACAGGGACTCTGAGTCGTTTGAAGAAAAAGAGTGGATAGTAAGTTCAGAAGCCAAGATAGGACTTCTGTGGTTTATGCTTTTGGAGTCTTTTTTTTTCTCAGTAGCCAATGCTAACCTTATTGGGTTCCACGCTTACTTAAGGTCTAAGGGCTTAAGCACGTTTGACTACATTCTTCAAAAACGAAGTAAGAAACCCAAACCAAAAGTTTATGCAGAATTTACTCCTAAAAAACAAACAATTGACCAGAATAAACTTGATAACACCTCTACTTTAATGAACTGCACCCCTGCTGATTGCAAGTCGCCTAATGACCTAAGCAATATTTCTCCTAGAGATCCTTATAAAGAGACCCAAGTTTAATAATTGCTTAAATATGAAAAACCAAATACTAGGAGCTTACAGGATAGTGGAAGGACTACTCCTTGGTGACGAAAATCCTTCACAAGACCTGAACTTTATGCTTAAAAACAAAATTACTCATGTAGTCAACTGTGCAGGCAGGCAAGTAGCCAATAAATGGGAAGGATTAGGAGTAAAATACTTGACCTTTTCATGGCTAGACCACTCTTCCCAGGTAGTTCTGGACTCAGACGACTCTAACCTTAAATCAATTCTTCAGTTTATCGAACCAGCTCTACAAGAAGAAGGCTGTATTTTAGTTCACTCAGAAAAAGCCACTTCAAGAGCTCCCTGTGTTGCAGTGGCCTACTTGATGCACAGGTTTTCTTGGAGTTTTAAAAAAGCTCTTGAATTTATTAAGTTTAAAGTTCCCCAGTGCTGCATCAAAAGGGGCCCTTTGAAACAACTTCAAAGTTTCGAAAGCAGACTTAAGTTAACCAAAACTCTAACCACTAACTGGGAAGACTGCTCCTCAGACCCCGAAGAAGCTATGATTGCAAATACTTTTATAAACACCAAAAAGCCCCTTAAAAGTTGCTTTAACTTTTCAACTAAAAAGAGAAGCCTAAAAAGAATTTCTTTCTGTGAAGAAGTTAAACAACCCTGTGTAAAAACACCAACTGAAGAGTTTAAGTCTTTTTTCAAAGAAAATTCCAAAAAAACTCCCAGACTTAACAAGAACTCTGGAAGCTTCGTTGTGCAGTCCCCCAAAAGCTTTACTCCCCAAGGAAGACTTCATAGACGAACTTTTTCTTCAAGAAGTTTTACTTCGCAAACTAGTTTAGTAAAGTTTAAGTGTTTGTAACTAATGCATATCTGCAACACAAACTATACACTCAGAAGAGCACGTTGCCAGTAAACCTGACTTCCAGTCGAGTCCTTCAATTGACCCGTTGTGGATCCTGCTGATAAACTCAGACTCAAGTTTTTTCAGGTGCCACACAAACAAGTACCCGTTCTGTGTCACACAAGCTACTCTCTCCCTGCCTTTTTCAATGCAAGCATAAGTAATAGTGTGCCACTCCTTTATCACGTTCGTGTGAAAAGTGTGCAACCAAGTCCAGTCTTGGGGACTAAACAGTCTCACAGTTTGGTCGTCAGAGCACGTTAAAAACACCTCTGTAAGGCACTTGTCTGAAATGCTTACTGGGGTCACTTTTTCCCATCGCACTCCTGTAACTGCTTTTTGGTGCTTAGGCAGTGTAACCAAGTCCGAAGCTAACTCCCAGTTCCAAACCTTCACAGTTTGGTCTTCAGACCCTGTAGCTACCAGTTTGGGGTCTGAAGGACTCCAACTCAAACTCCAAATTTCGCTGTATAAGATTAAGCTTCCAAAAGCCAAGTCTTGTTCCTGACTTGTTTTGTGGGCAAGAAACACCTTTTCTTGGACAAAGGTGTCTTTGTGTTTAGAGAACACCCAAAGTTGGCCTTTAGTAGTTCCTAAAGCTAAAACTTCTCTTTCTTGGTAGTAGTTGAAACTCATGCAAATGATTGAGTCGTTTAGGTTAACCACAAATGAAACTTGGGACTTTTCACAAAGGCAGTCTTTAAAAGCAAACAAACCTCCACTCATAGTTCCTATAAGTAAGTCTTCTCCTCTACAGTCCCAGCAAATGCACCTTATACTTTCTTCAACTGTTGCGTTACTAGCCACTCTTAGGTATTTAGAGTCCCAAATAATCAAGTTGCCCATAAAGTCCCCAACTGCAATGTAGTTGCCTGAAGGGTGCACAGCTAAGCCACAGCAAGTCATTTTGTAGATTTCAGAAGACTTTTCAGAAACTACTTCTCCAGGAAAGCTGTTAAAGTTCGCAGTGAACATTCCGTACTCGTTCATTCCGAGCAAGCACCTGTCTTTGCGAATCCAGCCGTAATAAGAACACGTTTTGTTGATCCAGTCAAGTTTAGTGTTAACTACCTCGATGCTTTTGTGGGGGTTACTAAAGTCAATTTCTCCGTCAACTGGTTCTTGGTTAACATTGAACCTGCAAAAAATATGCTGGTTAGGGGAAAAGTAAATGCTTTCTTCCAAGAACTCCAAACACATAATGCAACCTGCACCTGGCAAGTAAAGAGTGTGAAGCACTTCTAAGGACTCCATGTTCATGACTACTAGTGTTCTCGAGTAGTAAGCAAACACCACCTGGCCTTGTCTGTTGGTTTTAATAGTGTTCACTTTGGAGTAGTGAGGAATCGGCACTGCTTGCGATTGCTTGTCTTGAGTTAAGTTCTTCACCAAACAAGCGTAGTAAGAAGCAACCCTTGCAAAGCTCCTTCCAGCGCTTTCCAAAGACTCCTCTTCAGAGTCTGACTCTGACAAAAAGTTTTCACAAGCCCTTTCAAAAGCAATAGGTAAGTCCTTTTGTCTAGCGTAGCCTTCTTGTTCCAAAAAACTCATCCTCAACAAAAACAAACTGTCTTGGTCTGAAAACTCACAAAACTTAAAGTTACCTCTGAAGGACCACACCTTAGTAAAGCCTTTAACTAAGTCAATGCTCCACACGTCAACTATTCCTCCGTAGATTCCAAAAGAAGCTGCTGTTGCAAAAAGACACCCTGAATTACTAATGGCAGAGTGCCTTACCATTTTCTGAGAAGTGCTTGTAGCGTGCATGAAGTCTCCTTTACATGTGAAAAGCTTCACTTCTCCAGAGTAACTCACAGACACTAAGTACTGTGGGTCTGAAGGAGGGAGTCCTAACAAGCACATCACGCTTGAGTTGTGGGCTTTGAAAGAATGCACCTCCTGAAGGGTGTTAGGATCTCTAGCTACTATGTGACTTCCTATAGGGTGGTATATTACTTGGGATATTATGGTTGACTGAGGCCGTGCTGAGTGCAACCCAATGTAGTTAGTTTTAAGATAAGTTCTTTCCATTATTATATAGTTAAATTAAGTTGCGATCAGAAAGTCAGCGAAAAGAGTGCAGTGGTCTGAAGGCCATTGTTTCTTGTTTTCAGCAAAGCCACTAATTCCACACTCTAAAACTCCAGGTAGATTCCTAACTAGAATCCGGTCGTACCGCTCTTTAGGGCCCCAACTAGGAAAGGTGAACCCGGGGTCCTCAGAGTTTAGAAGCTTCCACACATCAACTAACTGAGTTGCCAGAAGCAAGCCAGGGTTTTCAAACTTGTTTTTGATGTTTAGGTCGCCTACGAGTACTTGGGGGCTTCCTTGGTTTTGGCTGTCCATGAATCTTATGATTTCTTCTGACTGCTTGACTTGCCCATTGACAGAATATGTCATGTGGGTGTTGAAAAACTGCAACTCGTTGCGAGGGTGTTTGACTGTAGCTTTTAAGCAGACTCTTCTGTTCCCGTCGCCTTTGGACTTAGTGAGCTTTACAAACTCAATATCTGAAATAGGAAAACGACTCAGAATTGCAATGCCTTCAACAATTCCGTCTTTGTAATTCATGGCAGGTTGCCAGTAGTGGTAAGGGTACTGAGGAACTAAACTCAGTAAGTCATCAAGCATGTGCCTTCCAGAAGGTTTTTTATCAGAAACTGAACTTAAGAACCCAGATATTTTGCGCTGAATCGGTCCCGACCCGTAGAAGGGGTCGTGACGGGCTTCCTGGATTCCAATTACGTCTGCGCTTATGCGAGTTATTTCTTCAGCTAGCATGTGCACCCTTTTGTCCCAGTTAGGGTGCAAGCCAAAGACAGCTAAGTTGTAAGTTTGGATGCGAAGCACACAAGGAGTTTCTGGGTACAGAACGTATATAACAAGGGGATCTGAGTTTCTAAAGAATTCTTGGAAGTTAGCTTCATCCAGAAGACACCAGTCATTTCTCTGATCCCCCATCAGAAAGAAACTGGGTTTGTCATCTTCGACCAAAGCAGCAATAGAACTAAATTAAACTTACTTGTAAAGAGTCGTGAAGTCCAAAGAATAGTTATTCAAGGTATAGGTTCTTGACTCAAGTACTACTTTGATGCATCTAGTTTCCATTTTATTAGCTTTAGCTGTTTAAGTATTGCTTTTCCTTCGAAATAAGTTCCTTTTTTTCTTAGGCGGAGCTGCTTCACAGAGTTTCCGATACATGTCTCTTTCTTGAGTTACTTCGGAAAGCTGGACCTTTAACTTAATAGCAGCGTTATCAGCAAGGTTCAGGTCAGTTTGCAGAGTGTTGTTCCAGTCAGCCCAGTCGCGGTCTTTATTGACTATTAAGGTTTGGAGTTTTTCTATTTCGGCTTTGAGTGCTTCGTTTTGGCTATACAAGCTAGGGGTGTTTTCAGTTTGGGACTCGAAGTCAGAGAGTTTATTTTTGAAGAACTCTACACTTTTGGCAGAAGTTGAGAGTTCGTTGGACAAGTACTTGTTTTCCTTGTAAAGAGCTTTAACTTCTTTTTTCAAAGTTTGGTTTTCGTTAGTTTTTTCTTTGAGTTGGTATTCTTTTTCAGCCTAAGTAAAGTTTACGAGTTTAACTTGCATGGATTCTTGTTTCTGGTACTCTTCTAAGTTGTACCTGATTGACCCTACAAAGGACACTCTGTTGGAGTCCAGTCCTGAGAGTTCGTCGTGCAAGCTGTTGCCTTCTAGTACTGAAACAGTGTTTATGTCTTTTTCCCTTTCGTACTGGTTTACTATTTCTTTGAGTTCTGACTTGTCTGATTTGAGTTTCTTGATGCGCTTGTCGTAGTTTTCTCTGAGTTGTTTAAGGTTTTCTTTGTGGTGTTCTTGGATTTCACTGAGTCTTTTCTGAGAAGTTTGGTAGTTCTCTAGGTGTTTTTGGGTTTTTCTTTTGAGTTCTGAGTTTTCTTCTTCAAGGATTTTAGTTCTGTGAGTTAGTGTTGAAAGTTGTTCTCTGAGGTCTAAGGTGGCCTCTTCGTTGGTTTTGGAAAGTTCAGTGCACTTGTTATTGAGTTCCCAAACTTTGTTTTGGAGTTCTAGTTTTTGAGTTCTGAGTTCGTTTAGGAGTTTTTCTTGTTCTGAGAAACTGGGTCCTGTAGAGAGTTCTTCTTCTAGTTGGTTGATGGTGTTTTGTTTTGAAAGGTTGATTTTGTAGAACTCTTCTTTTTCAGCAAGTAGTTGTAAGTGTTTTTCTTCTTCTTTTTGAATTTGAAAAGCAAGTTCAGTGTTGAGTTTTTCAAGTTCTTTGTTTTTGGTTTTAAAGTTGCTAAGTTCTTCAGTAGTTACTTTTATTTGGGACTGCAAAGTTTGAATTTGGCCTTCTAAGGCAGGTTTGGTTTTGCCTTGGGTTTCTTCAAGTAGGTACTTAATTTGGTTTTCGAGTTTGGTGTTTTTGCTTTTTTCGTCATTTAAGTCTAGTTCTAAGTCTTCTATTTGCTTTTTTCTTTCATAAGCTTTTTTTTGTGCTTGTCTATTTTGGCAAGGTAGTTGTTAATTGTTTTGTACATTTCTTCAATCACTATAGAGTCTTCTTCAACTTTTAAGTTGAGTTCGAAAATCTTTTTTTCTTTTTCTCTGATTTGTGCTAGTGAGTACTGTTCAGATGACCTCTCTAACTTCTCAACAAAGCTTTGATGGTCCTTGTCAGAATAGTCTTCAAGTTGGGCTTTTAGGTCCTTTTCTCTTGCTTGGCTTAAACTTAATTGCGTTTGGAGTTCGGAAAGTTCTTTTAGATAGTCTGGTTTGGACTTAAGTGAGTTTTCTAAGCTTTTAACTTTAGACTGCTCAGCTGATAACTCTGACTTGAGTTCTCTAAGTGCTTTGTCGTGGAGTCTTTGTTGGTTCTTAAATTGACTTTCTAGTTCTTGGAGCTTATGCTCTCCAGATTGTATATCCATTATAACTCATGGAAGAAACTTTCAAAGCAGACTTTCTAGTACACGAGGTATCTACTTCTTTAAGGATTTCTAAACCCGCAATTTCTATCAGGTTCATGAAGTTCCCTACCTTAACTGTGTTTGGTTCCGACCCGCCTGTTTTCAACAAGGGCAAGTCTTGCAAGTTCCAACTTGAAAAAGAAACTCTAAACAAAGCCCTTACAGAACTGCCTCTTTATGTAATGCTAGTGGACGCCTTCTCTAGGAACTTAAGAATGCTAGGAACAGCTGCAGTGGACCTTTCTGCGTTTGCGGGACAAAAACTTCCTAACAAAACAGACTACAAAAGGAACCTTTTAGAACTCTACGACCCAGTGAGGAACGTAGTTGCCAAAGTAGACATGTCTATTTCCATCAGCAAGCTAGAAGGAAGTGAGTACCCCAAAGAAATATTTGAAAACGTCACCCAACACCAGGTGTCCAAAATGCCTCCTAACAAAGGAGTAGACGTGGCAGTGGAAACAGACTTTACCGACAAAAAAGACTATGCTACCCAAAGTGTCTCAGCAACTGTCCAGCAAGCACCCTCTCAAATCCAAACCAGTGTGTTTGGCGAAGTTTACCAACCCCCTCCCATGTTTTACTGTAGTGCTAAAAAGAAAGCCAAAGCCCCCAAAAAAATAATCACACAACCCCAACCCCCTGCCCCTGCTCCACCTCAAGAACCTCCTTCTTTTGTGAAGCAGTTGGCTGAAGAAATCAAACTTCTCAGAGAACCCAAAGCCCCCAAAGCACTTAACCAAGCCAAAGCAGCTTCTATAGGTGTGGAACCTGTTAGGTCTCTCAAACAAACAGTTTCTGAGTACTCAGAAGACTTTGAGTCAGCTACTTCAAGTTTAGAAAAAAGCGTGAAGTGCTTTATGTGCGGAGAAATGATTAAACCTTCCGAAGCGTCCAACCACCCTAGAGTGTGCCCTAAAATGAGCAACGAAGGCAGTCTGTCGAACAGGGACTTTAACAAGTCTTTAGGTCACAGCAGCATAACTGAGGAGTACGAAAGTGACTTTGAAGAAAGTGTTTCATAATATAATAATGTTTAGCAAAGTTGGAAAGGTTTCTGAAAACAACTTCGCGATTTTCAAACAAAAAAAAGAAATCCTTTCTGGAAAAACTCGCAAAATTAAAGTAAAAAGCCCTTTAAGAAGACCCCGAAAACCAGAAGTAACCCAAAAGCAAATACAAGATCTACTTAAAAACATAAGTAGCTATGAGTCACTCACTAGAAAGAAAGAAGACAAGTCAGCTGTTTTCAAAGCCCAGTCTAGAAACGACTTTTACAAAGCAACTGCTAAAAGAGAAGCCAGCCCCCCTACTGGGCATTACGATGCCTCGTACAATTTAGTCACCAAAGCTGTTAGAGTAGCAAACTTCTCTTTAAAGCGCAAAAATAAGCGCAGAGTTTCCCCACAAGCAATTCCTCACAGGTTTAGTTCTCCAGAACCTCCAAGGAGACACATTGCTAGTCCCCTTTTTGATAAGCAACTTGCAAGGAATTCATTCCAACCTAGAAACTCTTCTGAAATAAGGTCTTCTAAAATCCCAGACAACTACTCCAACTACAAACGCATACTTACACCTGACTTCAGCAAGTTTTCTGAGAGAAGATTTGAAGCTCAAGAAAAAATGAACTTAAGCTACAGTCCTAACTACAAACTAGTCAGTGAGGACTTAGGAAAAGTGGCTGACTTCAGTAAGTATAGTTCACGTAAGCCTTTTTACCACAAAAGTTACCGAGTTGACTACAAACTTAACACTCCAAAGAACTCTAAAGGTCCTGACTTCGAAAAAACTTTTTCTAGGCCTGGGACTGCAAGTCCTTTGCCTTCTTACTTTTTCAGACTTAAGTCTAAGTCCACAAAAGACTCCATCAACCAAAAAATGCTTTTAACTAGCATTTTCAAGAAGGACTAATATTATAACTATTTAGAAGAATTCTTATGTGCCTTGCTATTAATGTGGGTTTTGATTCCTTTTCTAGTAACTGTTTTCTCGCATACTAGACACTGAACTTTATTGGGATCTTCTGTTACCGCAAACTTACTTCCGTCTTCGGCTTCAATAGTGACTTCTGTGGGTTCCTCTTGTTTTGTCTCCTCTTGTTTTGGTTCCTCTTGTTTTGTCTCCTCTTGTTTTGGTTCCTCTTGAGTAACTTCGTTGGGAGCCTTTACTTCTTGACTTGGCTCAACTGTTTGTTTCATTGGAAGGGAAACCTTAGAACCTGGTAGTTGTATAACATCAGGCGCTGCCTTAGGCTTAGAAAAAGTAATGACTTGTCGCAAAGGAGACCTAGAGCGTTCCCTTTTAGCTTGAGTAGCGAGTGAAATAACATGATCTGAAAGGGCAACTTTAAGCTTTTTCCCGCCAAGGTCTTTGCCATGGTACTTTTTAATGGCTTCGTTGACTTGAAGTATGTCTGGGTACTCAACAAAAGCCCAGTGTCCCTTACTAGAATTTACGTGGAAGTCTACTTTGCACTGGGCAATGGAGCTGAATTCTTTCTTGAGGTCTTCTTCTCCAAGGCTTTCAGAGATGTTTTCAACTTTAACTTTCATCTTTATATTAGTTAATTACCTTCTTTGGAGCTGAGTTAAAAGTGAGTCAGGGACTACTACGTTTTTGGGGGCTATCATTTTTAGAAACTCTCCAAAGTCAAGTTTGTTGTTTTTGTCTAAGTCGTAGCGCTTGAAGATTCTTTCGATTTTTTTGTTTTCAAAAGACTCTCCAAATATGCTTTTCATCTCTTCAATATCTACACCTCCGTCTCTGTTCGTGTCTGCTTTGTCAAACACCTTTTTGAACTCCCGTGCTGTTTCTAAGTCCATCCGGTTTTTGCTCCTGGCAGCTTTAGGCGTTAGTGACTTCGTTTGCGGTTTGGACTGTTCTATCCAACTCATGATTCGGTCTATTTGCTGGGTGTCGCAGTCAAAACAAGCGTACTCTATTAGTTCGCGTAGAGTTATGTTTTGGGACTCAAAAACTACTTTGTTGGACTGCATGCTGTGAGCTAGACTCTTGGTCTCTTCTTCTGAGTGGAGGAAACTAATTAGTCCTTAATATGTCTTACTAGGAATTTTTACAGTTTGACTTTCAAAGCCTCCAGCTTTTTCAAAGGCACTTTTGAGTTTTTTGACGTAGTCAAAAGTAAGGTGTTTGTTCTTTTTGGTTATGACAAATAGTTTCTTGTTTGAGTTTAGGTTTGTTCTGAGTCTTTGAGTGTTGGGAAGTTTAAGTTTAGAAATTTGGTTCTTTGAAAGGTTCAGTGGAGAAGCATCTCGTATAGGCGAGTGCGAAGGAATATTCCTTCTGATTTCAGGCAAGTACTTACTTTTGATCTTTGAGTGACTCAAACTTATTGAGGGTTGGTTGGTTCTGAGAATCTCAAGTAGCTCAGAAACTCCTTCTGCGTAAGAGATAAGCCTAACTAGGTTTTACTCGTTTGACTGGACCTTTTTAGGTTGTGCAGGGGCCGCTGCTTTCATTAAAGCTTTGGAGATGTTTCTTAAAGTGAATTGATCAAGACTGGGGTTTTCGGTAACTTTACTGAGTCCTTCAAAAAAACTCGAAACCAGCACAGTCAACTCGTCTTTGCTCAAGTACTTGTCTCCGTCAAAGTCAAACATATAAACTCCCAGTTTAACTTTAACTTCCCACCTTAAGCAAGAATACACAGTAACTACTGAAAGTAACTCCATGATGTTGATTTTTTTCTGAGTTGCAAATAGATTCGAAATCTCCATTTCAAACCCCCTTAAGTTGGTGTTTCTGAATAGCAGGTTCAAAAGTCCTTCTTTGATTTCAAGGGTTTTTCCGTGCTGTATGTTCATAAACCTGTAGTAGAGAGCCAGAATCTCCTTTTGGGTCCCTGTGTAACCATTACATTTGAGCAGTATCTTAGCATTGGAGTAAATAGGTCTTTTGAAGTCTATGTTTAGACTAGACACACTCACCGAAGAGTTCCCCATACTTATTACTTATAAACTTTGCCATGTATCGTTATTCTCAATAACAATTTTTGTTCCAGAGGTTCTGCCACTCTGAGACTCAACCACTCGGTTAAGTCCTCTTTCCCACTTCTGGAAGTCTTCTTTTAAGCAAACGTACTTATACTCCAAAGGCACTTCCATAGTTTCTAGAGTGAGTGAGCCTTTCCAGTAGTTGCCTTCGCTCCATAAGAGCTCAAAACCTTTTTCGGGATTCCACTCTCCAAGCACTGGGTAGTTGCCTGCTACTACTACTTTTTCTCCAAAGTTGGTGTCGTACTGCACTGAAAAGTTAATTTCGTAGGGTTTCTTTGCATTAAGTTTTTCTATTCTAATTGCTTCTTCAAGAGCTTTCTCGTACAAAGGGTCTTTTTTCAGTTCCGAAATGTCAAACCGGGACTTTTTGGTTCTTTGTTGTTTGTGGTCTTCAGTGTTGTTCATTGAGTGGGAGTTTTGCTTACTAGTGTCAGCCATGTCTAAGTTAATTAATATGTCTTTGGATAAGTTGTACTACTCACAAAAGTGCACTAGCCCAAAGTGCTTAGGCCACTTTTTAGGAACTCAAACCAAAGCTCAAGTCCACCTTAGTAAACAAGTGGCTTCTGTTGAAGTATACCAGAAAGGAACTTTGATGCTTGCTCAAGAATTCAAAACTGATGCAACCAGTCCTTGCATTTCAAGTTGTATTTTAGTGCTCACAAAAGAAGCACTTAAGATCAAACCCTTGCTTCTAGGCGGAGGGTGCTTTCACTCCAAACCTAAAATAAACCACAAACCTTCACAACCTAGGTCCGTTGAAGAAGAAACTTTAAAAAACTCCTTTTTGAAACAAAAAAGCTTTGACAAACCAGAACCAAAAGAAGAGTCAGAAATCTTTGTCGGTCATAACGACTACGTAAAAAGCGTTAAGTTGTTTGGGAACTACTTAATCTCAGGCAGCAGTGACTGCTTAGTAAAGGTTTGGAACCTAAAAACCAAAGAAGTCAAGGACTTAGCAGGTCATACCGGCCCTGTGACTTGTCTAACCGCTTCAGGCGAAAGTATCTTTTCAGGAAGCTCTGATACCACTATTAAAGTCTGGAACTTTAAAACTGGGAAAGTAGTTAAAACACTCCAAGGACACCAAAGTTCAGTGACCTGCATAGATGTTAGAGGAGAGTGTGTAGTTTCAGGCAGCGACGACAGCACCCTTAAAGTATGGAGCACCAGCACACAGACCCTAAAAGGCCACGAAGACTGTGTAAGAAGTGTTAAAGCTTGTGAGCAATTTATTGTTTCAGGCAGCAAAGACAAAACTGTTAGGGTTTGGACCTTTGCTGGAGAATTGCTTAAAACTCTTAACGGGCACCAAAAGTGGGTAAGGAGTGTGTGCATTTCAAGCGACAACAAACTAATAGTTTCAGGGAGTTCTGACAAAACAGTTAAAGTTTGGAGTGCTGACTCAGGTCAACTCCTGAAAACTTTAGAAGGCCACCAGGAACCTGTGTCTTGTGTAGGTATGTTCAAAGAGTTCGTTGTGTCAGGGAGTGACGACGAAACCTTGAGGCTTTGGAACTTAGACACACAAGCAAGTTTCAAAACTTTTGTTGGACATGAAAACAGAATTACAAGTTTGTCTTGTGAAGATAGTTACATTGCAACTGGGAGTTTTGACTGCACAGTAAGGCTTTGGGAGTACAGTTAATAACTTAACCCATAATTAATGAGGTCAGCTTTAAAAAGTGCAACCAGTGCAGTGTTTTACAAAAGCACTTCAAAAGCCCCAAAGTTGCTATACTTGCTTAGTGGTATAGTTTTGGGAAAAACTTTTTCAGACTCACTAAAAGCACAAGCCAACACAAAGGTGCGAATGGGCAACATTAAAATAGGTGGGCCTTGGAGTATGCTGGACACCGAAGGCAATACTCTGACTGACCAAGACTTTAAAGGGAGTTACTTAGTTTACTACTTTGGGTTTGCAAGGTGCCCTGACGTGTGTCCAAGGAACCTAGTTAGACTGAGTGGAGCAATTGACATTTTAAAGCAAAGAGGAGTTAACGAAGTAAAGTACTTGTTTGTGTCTCTAGACCCGGAGTCAGACACTCCAGAGAGCGTAAAGGAGTTCGTGAACAGATACTCAGAAAACATTAAAGGAGCTGTTTGCCCTGAGGAAGGCCTAAGCAGCTTACTCAAGAACTTCAAACTATACAGAAAAAAGTTCTACCAGGGAGATGACTACATGATCGACCACACTTCTTACATGTTTTTGTTTGACAAACAAGGCAACTTTGTAAACATTTTAGGTGAGAACCTTTCGGAAGAAGAACTTGCTGACGTTATTGAAAAGCACGTTAAGGGTTAATTTTATATTGGTCTGCATCTAAGCAACTCAACCATTATGCGTTTAGGAAGGTTCTCGAAGTTAGGGAGTTTAACAACTGTTTCGAAGTTGCGGATTGCAAAGTCAACACAGACTTTTTTAAGTTCAGTTGCTTGGTGTCTGTCTGCAAGTACTAGCAACTCCACTATGTTTTCTATACAAATAGTTTCTGAAAGTGAGTCTTCACACAAGTTTTTTAGTCTTTCAAGCAAAAACATGTTTGCTACTGTAAGCATTTCTTCAGCAGTGCCTTGTTTGATTTCTAAGTGGTCTGTGTAAATGAATTCTAGTAACTTCAGAAAAACTCTGTAACTTATATCAGGGATTTCAATAGTTTCATTGTAACTCTCGCGCATTCCAGCAGTCAACATAGCTCTGAAGTGTTCACTTCTTGCACACAGTATACACTTATGTGCTTTAACTTCTTTTCCTTCAACTCTAAAAGTCACGTCACAGAAAGCTTCTTGATCTAGCATTTCTTTCATGTTGTTGGTGAGTTGACCTTCTTTAACTTTTACTCTTTGAGAAAACACTTTTAAAGCCCAAACGTCTTTAAAGCTTCTTTCGGAGTCGTTGCCTCCAAAAATATAAATTTTATGTTTGTAAAGGTTAGCTGTGTGCCTGCATCTGGCAGCAGGCACTTTAGACCCTGGAGTCACCAAGCTCCATTCTTTAGTGTTGATGTCGAATTCGTACAAGTCGTTCAGCCACTTGTCTCCGTCGAAGCCTCCAAAAACAAATAAAGAGTCGTTGGCAATCGCACAAGCACAAGAAACTCTTGCTGACGGTCCTTCACTCCTTGTAACTTGTGTCCAGTCTAAGTTTTTAGTGTTCAGCACGTAGAAGTCGTCTAGTTGGGCCTGCCTATCAGGTTCTCCTCCAAACACAAACAGCTTTTTCCGGTGCACAGCAGAGCAGTGTTGGAGTCTGCCAGGAGGCACAGTTCCGCCTGTTCTGCAAAGACTCCACTCTAGGTTTCTTAAGTTTAAGCAGTGTAAAGAATTCAGCCAGTTCTTGCCGTCACCTCCGCCAAACACAAACATCTTAGACCCTATTACATGTGCAGTGTGGAACTGCCTTTTAGGAGCTTCGCCAGTAGTGTCTAGTTTTTGCCAGTGCATTGTTGCAACTTCAAAAGAATACAAGTCATCTAGAACATTCATTCCGTTCCAACCACCGTAAACAAGAATTTTCTTGCCAACCAGCACTGCAGTGTGTCCCATTCGGGGTGTAGGAAAATCTCCAGTGATGCTTAAGCCTTGCTTCCATTCAAGGTTGTCTAGGTTCAGAATATGAACGTCATTTACTATATTTTTGGGGTTCTCGCCTTCTTTTCCTCCGAAAATAACTAACAAGTTGTTAACTAAGGTGGCTGTATGACAGTTCCTAGTGGAAGGAGGAGTGTTATGGGTTCTGAGTCTTTGCCACTTTTTAGTGTTAGCAGAGTTCATTTTTATTTATTGCATTATGTAATTATCAAGTGTGGTGACTCTGACTTCTAGTTCCTTTGTGCAAAAATTTTTTAAACTGTCCTTGGAACTGACTTAAAGCTGAGTTAATCCTTTCAACAGGGTCAGAAGAGTCGTAGGTAGGGGTGCGTGCCTCCAGCATTTGTTTATAACTGATATGAGCTTTAGCAAGCTCGTTTCTGAGTTCGAGGTTTTCGTTTCTGTACTTTTCAAGGTTTCTTTCGAGGTAGTCAGCTACTCTGTCTTTTTCCTTCATTAAGACTTTGAGTCTTCTGAGTTGCCTAGCTTCTTCTTCTAGTTTTTTAACCTTTTCTTTGAGTTTTTGTTTTTCTTGGCGTTCGTTCTGGAGCATTGCAGCTGTGGATACCCTTTCTGTTTCGACTCCTGGACAGTTAAAGAATGGGTTTTTGGACTCTTGCAGAGGTATCGAAGGAATAGGCTTCTTGGCTGTTGACTTTAGGGTTGAAAGCCTTATTGAGTTCGATAGTGGAGATGAGACCAGAAACTGCGTCTGTTGGTCGAATTTAAAGGCTTTTATGGAGCTTATGTCGTAGAGTTTAGGCGTTCTGTCTTGGTTTTCTAACTCCGAATTTAGTGTACCAGTGTTTAGTGCTTGGGGGGAGTCGAAAGATTGAGCGCGATTTCTGAGCATCTTTGTATATAATAATTAAAATGAGCATAAACAAAAGGAGAGACATGGACGTCTTGAAGCTCATGCGCAAGTACAGCGTAACACTGAGTGGGGATGAAATGAACGACTTAGTAGTTGAGTTTCCAGGCCCAGTGGACTCTCTGTACGAAGGAGCTTTCTTCAAAGTCCACGTTGAGATCCCTGAGCAGTACCCTTATAAAAGCCCTTCCATAGGATTCCAAACCAAAATATTCCACCCGAACATAGACGAAACCTCAGGAAGTATCTGTCTGGATGTAATCAACCAGACCTGGAGTCCTATGTTTGAGTTAGCCAACATCTTTGACTCCTTTTTGCCTCAGTTGCTGCTTTACCCCAACGCAGCAGATCCCTTGAACGGAGAAGCTGCAGGACTCATGCTGAAAAAGCCTGAGTTGTACAATAAACGCGTGAAAGACATGGTAGCTAAGTACGCTATGAAAGCCCAAGAGGACAATGTCAGTGACATCAGCAGGGACGACTTAAGTGTTCTTTCAGACACTTCTGACCTCGACCCTGACTTATTGTGATAATTAACTTAATTAGCATCCAAAGAACATATTTCTTTCAACAAAAAGTTACTGAGAGAAACGGCGTTTTTCAGGGCTTCTTCTGTTTTCCTTTGCTTTTTTTGGTATAACTGGCAAGTCCGGCACTCTGGGCTCTGGAAAGATATTCTGTGCAGTTGGCTTTGAAGTTCTTTGCAGGACTTCTGCAAGTAGACTTGCTGGGGTATCGAAAGTTCAGGCCATAAACCAGGGTCTAAGTAACGTTTTTGAAAATTCCCAACTTCTTTATGTGTTGAAGAAAAACTAGCTTTGGAAGACCTCACAGAAGCTCGCAAAGAACAAGCTGTTTTAACTGAAAGTTCTTCTTGGACTTCATTAGCTTTACTTAAATTCATTTAACAGTGCTATTACTTAAGTTTTTTTGGAAACAGAAACACTTGAGTTTTGGTTCGTTTTAAGTAGGTACTTAGGAACGTCTGCTATAGTAGAAGGGATTTCATAGTACCCTGGTCCGGGGTCTTCGTCTTCGTGGTCTTTAGTTCTTTGGTCCTTTGCAAATCCCCAGTATGGCCCGTCAGCCTTGCCACTAATGTTATAGTTGCCAGGACCTGGTATAGTTCTAGGCCTTCCTTTCGAAATGTTGGACCTTTGTCCAGTGCCTATTATGTGGTGTGCTGCATTGGACCAAGTATAGTTGGCGTCTGGGTTGTACTGTCCAGGTCCAGGCACAGGGTTTATGGGTTTCGGGTCGGGTTTTTTCCCTGCAAAGCTGTATTTAGCACTTCCATAAGACTTTTCGTACCCGTATTCTCCAGGTCCTGGGTTGCTTGTGGCCTTTGCAATGGGTGGTCTTTTGCTTGTTCCAAAAGAAGAAGACCTTTTAGAGTAGCTAGCTTTAGCTGTAGGGTTGCTAGGCTGGTAAGCGCCAGGTCCAGGTGCTCCAGTGTCTTTGGTGAAGCTGGGTCTTTTGCCCGTTCCCACTGAAAACATCACAGAAGTCTGGACAGCTCTGGGCTGGTAAGCACCAGGTCCAGGGGCTCCAGACTCTTTAGTGAGTGCTGGTCTTCTAGGAGTAATGGTTTTTCCCATTTTGTTTTTGGCTTCTTCTCCCATGCCAGGTATGTTGTAGTCTCCAGGAGCAGGCACATCTCCTCCGTTCACTTTCGGACTGCGAGATCCTTTTCCAAACTTGTAGCTTTGAGGCTCAGAAGTTTTTTCTGAGGAGTAAGCTCCAGGACCTGGAGAGATTTTGCCTTTGGTTGAGTCGTGTCTTTTTCCGTTTCCTATTTTATGCTGCCTTGTGCCACTTACTGACTTGAAGTTAGGTTCGTAATGCCCAGGTCCTACTTCGTTAGAGCGTTCGCTAACTAAAGCATAGGTTTTGTTGCCCATGCTGTAAGTTAAGTTAGTTACAACTGGTTTTGGGTTGTAAGAACCAGGTCCTGGAATGTCCGTTTTCTTGTCACTTTTTTCTTTTTCAGTGTCTTTTTTAAAGCTTCTCTCAGTTTTAGTCTTTTTAGGAGGACTTATGAATTCCTGGTGTGAGTAAGAACCAGGTCCTGGGTACTTGTTGTCAGGAGCAAACTCAGCTCTTGGTTCAGTTCCGAACTTTCGAGTGGGCAGGTAAGAAAACCTTTTTTCAGGCTCAATAAACCCTTCAGGACGGACTTGGTAGTCTGCTGGAGGGGTTGTGTGGAATGTTAGTTTTGGTTCAGCTGGGGTTCTGAGTCCAAAACTGTAGGCTGGGGAAGATAAACCTTTCATATTTATAACGTGAGTTGTTAGACTTAATAAAACATGGCGGGAATATTAGAGATCCTAGAGTCATCAGAGGACTTCAAAGCTGTAATTACGCTGCGCAACTACTTGCAGACAGCCATTGGACTAGAGAATGCAGAAGTTTCCCACCTTTCGGAGTTTTTGGACTCCACAGTAGTTTGTTTACTGAGTTCTTACAAGTTTCCCAGTGTAAACTCAACAGAGGCCTTAGTTCCGCACTGCCACTTAGTTGACGAAGTCATAGGAAAGCACATAAAACCCTCTTCCAACACAGGACTCAGACTTGAAGAACCCGTGCAAACTCTAGGCTACACCAAGTACGGCAGTGGCGCTCTCAGAAAGAACCCCAGTCTGACTCTTGCCTTAAAAAGCCCTAATTGGGAGCAACTCCACGACGTTATAGGAAGTGAACTTATGGAGCACATAGTTTCTGGAAAAGACTTAGCAGTGCTGCTGAAACTGAACGGCTCCTACGTGCAAGTGATTGGCTTCAGCTTAGCTAAGTACTTGAAGTCCAAACCCCACTTGCCCACAGTTAAAGCTTTCAAACCCTCTACTTTTAAAGAAGTCAAAGCTTATAAAAAGGACTACTCGCAAAAACTCAAAGCTGACAAGCACAAAAAACCCGACGTGCTGGCTAAACTTCCTTACATCAACAGAGTGAGGATGCTTTACTGCCCACTAATTAGAGACAAGAACTGGTTCTCTTCAAAGCACCCTTTATACTTGGCACCTGAAGAAGCAGGCTACGCCATCGCTACTCAGATTTTAGGCAAAAGAAGCAAAGGAAAGTACCTACTGCCTTTGACTAGGTTCTTCACAAAGTTTTCGAGGAACCTGAAAAACACTAAACTCTCAGCACACCTCAGTCAGCACTGTCCACTGCCTAAAGGGTTCAAAAGTAACTTTTCAGAAAACTTAAACCAAAACTACTCTTTTGAGTGGCTTTTCGAACAAAACACTTCTTGGCAAGAAGTTTGCAGCTTCTTAGTAATGCTTCTCAAAAAAGTAGTTCCTAAAGAACTTTTGGGTTCCAAACAAAACATCAAAGCTCTGCAGAGCTCTGCAGTGAAGTTTTTAAAACTAGGAACTTGGGAAAGAGTTTCTTGCAGTGCTTTGTGCGTGGGGTACAAGTTTTCCCATTTTTCTTGGATAAAAGAGTTTTCAGACCAGCCTAGAAGACTCTTGGTAGGGAAGATTTTGCACTGGATATTTAACGACTTTGTGGTTCCTATCATGCAAAACGCTTTTTATATCACTGAAAAGCAACACGAAAACTCTGTGCTTTACTTCTACAGAAAGCCCATTTGGTCAGTCATCCAGCACTTTTCTAAACAAAAACTGCAAGAAACTCAGTTTTTCTCGCAAGTCAAACCTAGGGAAGCAAGGAAGTGCCAGGACTACACCCAGTTCCCTCCAGCTAAACTGCGTGTGCAGCCCAAACCTGAAGACTTCCGACCAATCATGCACTTTAAGTCCCGAATTCAAGTATCTCCCCAGTTAAAACTTTCAGGCAACAACTTAGTAGCAGGGATTCCCCAGATCCTTAAGTCGTGTTTGGAAACTGGAAGAGAAGTTTTGTGCCTCGACTACCCTTCAGTAGTAGAAAAGATCAGGAACTTTTCTCAGAAGTGGGAACAACAAGGCAAACCTGAAATGTTTTTTATGACTATGGACATTGCTAAGGCCTTTGACTCAGTTAAGCTGCAAAGACTAAGAGAGTTTATCAAGAACCTAAGAATCCCTGTAATCTCTACTTACTACAAGTACATCCAGTTGCTTCCAAGGTTCACCCACCCTCCCAAAGGACCTTTGGCCAGCATGCTCAAAATGAAGTTTAAAAAACTCACTCTTGACGAAGGTTCTTACCCATTGTTCACAGACTTAGACTTTGCAGGCAACTCTATTAACATCCCTACTTCTAAGTCTTTAATCAACACTTCTGACAAAATCCAAATGATAGAAAAAATCATACACGGAAACATCATAAAGTTCAACAGACAGTACTTCATAGGCGAGAAAGGTGTGCCTCAAGGACTTCCTGTGTCGCCTTTACTGTCTAATTTGTACTTTTCTGAGTTCGAAGAAGAGATAATTGCTGGGATTCGCAAAGAGTACCCAGACAACTTGTTGTGTGCTTTAAGACTCCACGACGACTACTTAGTTTTAAGTGACTCAGAAGGCTTGATAGAGGAACTGTTCACTCGACTGCACCAAAAAGGAAAGCAAGAAAACTTTGGATTCAAACAAGAAAAAATAACTAGCAACATCCAAGCCCCTTGGGTGTCCCACAAAGAAAACTCAATCGAAGGCTGGGTAGGCTTGAACATCACTAAAAACCTAGAAGTCATTCCACACGTTCCTGAAAACGCACTCCGAACTGTTTCTTTTGATTTTACTTCAAACAAAGCTACTTCAGCTGACCTTAAAAACAAGTTAGTCAAGTTACTTAACATCTCCATTAACTTGTTGCGCAACAGGTCCTCTGCAAGTGAAGACGTGCTAGAAGAAGCCCTTGCCAAACTTATGAACCTGCAAGCCATGCGGTACTTAGGCTTTTTAAAAACAATTAGGAAGTTCTACAGACAACCTCACTCTCCCAAGCACATAAGTCGCTTAGTTGTGAAGGTGCTAAGGCACTCTTCGCAGTTGGTACCTCAGGTTGCTAACTTCTTCTTGATTTCTTTGAAAGAATTTGCAAAGGCTTTTAAGAACTCCTCTTTGCACTCTGTGCATTGCAGACTTAAAGCTTACATTGCGAAACTTCCATAATAATAAAAATGTCAATTCGGTTTTTAGAGCTTTTTGGAGGAGCTTTGCAGTTTCGCGGAGACGTGATTCAAAGTATTGAAGGGAAAGAATTTAATTCACTCGAAAAAGAGTACTCTATTTCTATGTGGGTGTACCTTGAAAAGGTGCTGAAAAACAGAAAAGTCACAGTCCTTCACAAAGGCGATGAAACTTGCTCCCAACCCAACATTTCACTGCTAGAAAAAACCTTAGTTGTCAAACTGGACTGTCAAAGAAACGGGTCTGAAAGTTTAATAGCAACAACTGACTTACAACTAAAAAAGTGGACTCACTTAGCACTGTGTGTCAAACAAGAAGACATCACTGAGGTGTCATTTTACCTCAACGGCAAAATGGACTCTGAAATAGCAGTGAACAATCCAATTGTGAAGAACGAGTCTAAATGCTACATAGGAAAGGACCCTTGGAGTCATGGTTTCAGAGGGTCTATAGCAGAGCCTTTGTTTTTCTTCAACTTTTTAAGTCCAGAAGAAGTCCACAAGATGTACCTCCACGGCTGCGAAAATTGGAAAACAACCAACACTTTTGGAAGCACTGATCTGTTTTACGAACAAAAAATTCAACTCAACTCTACTTTTCCTAGCGAAATGAACCCACCTGTTTTACTTGAGACTCCGTTAAAAACTAAGCAACTCGACACTGAGTCTGAAGTAGTGTCTAGCTTCGAAAGACTAGACAAGTTCTTTTACCAGAATCCTAAAATGCTTCCAAGAGTAGCCCAACTAGTTGACTACTTCGACTGGCTGTTTACAATATACAGAATACTCAGAAGTGGAATGCCCACTTACAAAGACGACGAAGGCAACTTAGAAGACAAAATAGAAGTAGACAGGATGCTTCCCCCTATGCGCCAAGTCAAGCTCCACTTCACCCGCAAAGAACTAGTTGAAATAGCTAAAGTGCTTGGGTGCCACCAAGTGGTTAACTACAACGAAGATCAACAGTGGAACGACTTAGTCACTGACGACATAGTAAACTACTTAGTGTTTTTGGAAACTCTCAGAGACTACGTAGACCTTGTTGAGTTTGGCGAAGAATTCCACAGACCTAGCCTTGAACCCGAAGAAAGGTACGCCCATCTGTACAAGGTAGCTGAGGAGTTCCTTGAAAGTAAAGGAGGCAACTTTGAAATCCTCATGGACTACTGCACTAACTGCGCTTCCCACCAAACCACAACTTGGCACGACCAGCGCGAGTACGCTTTATGGTACAACGAGATCTATGCTAAACTCTTAGACGAGTTCCCTGCTTGTGAAATAGTAGGCAACAAGTACGGGCCTCCTGCTATAGGAGGGTTTGGAGTTTACATAGAAGGAATAGGCAACCCTAAACTAAGGGACCGACTAGACAGACTCAAACTATACAAAGTCAAAAACAAAAAACCTTCAGCTCAAGAAATTATAGACGCTATATGCCTTGTAGCTTATATCTATAAAGACACTCTTGAACTAGCTCAGTTCCAGCAAAAGTTCAGAGAAGAACACGGAGAGAAAAACAGACACCCAGACTCTCACAACGAAACAGCACCTGTTCCCGAACCTGCCAGAGTTACTTATAAAAAGAAAAGGGTTGAGTACGAACCTGACGAAGAACTTTACTGCAGAAACTGGGCCTGCCAAAACAAAGTATACATCAACATGAAAAACCACAAAAAAGCCTGCAGGTACCACCCCGGCAGGTGGGAGTTTGGAAGCATACATGCTTTGTGGCCTGAAAACTGGACTTGCTGCAGAGGTGACTGGGAGTCACCTGGGTGCACTTATGGATTCCACAGAGGAATTCCTAACTCCAAAGTTTCTAAACAGTGCGTCAACAGGGGGGAACCTAACCCCAGTACAAAAGCCCCTGACTCTGTGTGTGGAATGACCTTTCCAGACCCAAGCACTTGTGGCAAGAAGTACAAGCCAGCTCAAGACGAGTGCAAATACCACGCAGGTTACAAGCAGTTCAAACAAGGCTTGTATGTGTGGAGTTGCTGTGGCCAAGAAGAAGACCCTAAACTTCCAGAGTTCACTTACTGTGTAGAAAGCACTCACAGGTTTGTGGATTGGCCAGATGAAGAGGCTAAAATATACTTTGTAACCAAAACTAACTCCAACCCTGCTGTTTCCAAAGAAACCAAAGCTTCTTTTGCCCAGAGTGCAAAAACTTCTAGGTTTTTCAACCCTGAAATCAAGCCTTACACCAACCCTAAAGAACGCAGAAAGATCATGGAGTCCTTAGCTAACGAGCCAAGGCACTGTTTAAACCACGCTTGCGAAACTGTTTACAAAGAATCTGAAAACCACGAAAAAGCTTGCAAGTGCCATACAGGTTACTGGGACTTTGGCCATTCAGGAATACTAAAAGCCAGAGAAACAATAGTTCTTTGGGAACCTCACTGGAGATGCTGCGGAGGCAAGTGGGAAGATCCAGGATGCAAACTTACTAGGCACAGTGGTCCTTTAGTGTCCAAGATGCCTGAACGTAAGTGGAAGTGGCCTAGCGAAGGTGCTAAAAGGTACTTTATGAAAAAGGTGTCCAAGCTTTGGCAAGACAAACTTAAAACTGAAAACTTAACTCGCAAACAAGTAGAAAAGAAGTACGACCAAGTATGTAAAGAAAGTAACTGTTTGAACTTGCCAAGTGACTTGTTGCACCGACTATGTTTGGCACTGCACCTCCACATACTGTGTGTGAGTGACGACATTAGTTTTATGTTTAAGTACCAAGACGTAATTAGCAGAGAAGCTGAAAGAATGCTTTCAGACAAGCAAGGCAACATAGACAAAGAAGCCTTTCTGGACTGGTGGTTCGCTCCTATTGAGAAAATAAGACCAGAAATGGCAGAGTCTAACTAACTAGAAGTTCTAATTTCAGTTATAGAGTCTTCTCCTGACTCAACATCATCGATATACTTAAAAGCTTGCCGGTAGAGATCAAGCATACTGTTGATTTCTTCTAAGGGTTCTTCTGGTTCTTTTCTTTCTGGTAAAAGTGTGCACAAGCGAACTCCTTCATGCATGTAACACCCTTTGAGCATCCTGTCTTCATTGTACATGTCTTTGTCAAGCCCGTCTTCTCTGTAAAAAATTGCTTTGAATCTGCTTGAGCTGTTGATAAGCAGTTCGAATCCAGCTTTCAAAACATAGTAACTCCAGTAGGTTATGAAGCAGGCGTTACTTGCTACCATTAGTAAGAAAAACACTAGTTCAGATACTTTTTCTAATTTCTTTGTTAAGTAATACATACCACAATAAATGGTAGTTGTAGCTGTAGCAATTGAGAAAATTTCCATAGTGTTTAAATGGTCTAGAATGAAAGGTTCTTTTTCTTTTTGGATGTAAAGAGATATAACCAGCACTCCTAAACACAGAATGGCTTGTATTTCAACTAAAGTATCTGGAAAAAACACTGCTAAGCTGATCACTACTACTTTTCTAGCTACAACAACAAACTCCCAGTAGAACTCTGACAGCTTGTAACCGTTGAACACAAACCCAAACCTTGTTTTGTTGTCGAAGCTGGTCAAGTACCTTCTTCTCTTGAGCATGACTCCAAAGATCAACCCAGGAGTGCCCACTACCCACACAATGATAGAAGGCAAAGCCACTACCAAGGCGTAAAAGGTGTGCTCGCCGTCCCAGCACCTCACGTCCAAGCTTTCGTTGAGCCAGTATTCGCCTTGAAGGATCTCTTTGCAGGAAAACACTGAAAACATGAACCTAGTGACTGTGGGGTGAATCAAAAAGAAAAGAATTATCACAGTAGCAACCAGTTCCTTCTTCAAAAAACTTGGTTTGCCCTTGAAGTAGGCCACTGCACCCCAGAAACATGCAGAGATAACACCTACTATCAAAGGAAGCAGTGCTATCACTACAACTTTCACAAGAAAAGAATTAGTATTGTCTTCTTCAATATAACAGTCCATAGAAAACACTTGGTCAGTAGCTGAGGCAGTGGTTTTATGGATATCGAAAAACTTCAACACGTACTCAGGCCACTCTAGGTTGAACTCAGTAGTTAAGTAGACTAGCTGGACATAGTTAGCAAAGATCTTGAAGTAGATAGAAAGCACTGACTTAGGCTTGTAAGCTGACCTGAGTGCTGAGTAAACCATGCCAACACAAACAAGAGTCACCAACAGAAATATTGAAATCATAATAATCACGTTAACCTCTTGGTCAGGACAACCAGAACAAGACCCGTTTGCCAACTTAGAATGCCCTTTTCCACAAACCTGGCAAATGTTTCCAGTGTAGCCTTTTGAGCATTCTCCTTGTAAACTTTTTTCGTTTGAAGAACCTAAGCAAGCTTCCTTTTTTAAGCAGGCGAATATTACATCACTGGTATTTGAAGCCCTCCAGTAGCCTTTTTTTGGGTATATTAAAGACCCGCCTGGACAGTCTGCATTATTTGGGCACTTTTTGCATTTGCTTCCAGGTGAGAAGCTATAGTATTCTTGAAGGCACTTATCACAACTCATGGTATTTCTGAATTCCCCAGGTTCACAGTCACGTAGTTTTAGTTTGTAGTAAACTTTGTTTATATACTCAGCTTGGTCGTTAGAGCTATCTTTCTTTTGAAGGTCTATTCCTGAGGTGCTGAGTAGCAGGTAAACTTCGGAAGAAGGCTCTGCGTTTACTTGTAAGGACTCAAACTTCAAGACTCCGTTTTTAGCCACTACAGAAGTTGCTCCTGTGACTGAAGTGCTTTGATTGTAAGCTGTAATTGAAGCTTCTAAAGAGTTTTCTGAAGTTACTATGTTTCCGTACTGGTCATACAAGTTGACTTGGATTATTTGGTCCATGGCTTGTCCTGGAGGAACGTTGTGCAGCTCCCCTGCAACTGGGGGCTCTGTTTCTTGAAGCAACCTTTTCTTAGTTGGAATCATTGAAACTGGATAAGAAGCTATGTCGGCTCCATAAGCAGAAGTGTTATTGACGAAGGTAACGTTTTCAAGCTTAGGTCTTTTGTCGTCCCACTTAATTGCTCCTCCTTGGTTAACTGCATTGTTTGACTCAAATAGCAAGTTAGTAAAGTTCACTGAGCAATTAGGGTTATCAGGACAAATAACTTCAACTCCACCTCCAGTGCTATTAGCTGAGTTTGAAACAAACTTAGTGTTTCTTAAGTCTAAAGAAGCATTTTCAGAAAAAAGCCCACCTCCCTTGTTTGAACTGCAGTTTTGGAAACTGCATCCGTCTACCTTAAAAATCCTACTTTCTGGGTAAAAGTATCTTAAGTGAAAGTAAATAGCTCCTCCCTTAACTTCCGAACTGCAGTTCTTAAACTCAGAATTCGTGACTTCAGAAAAAACAGACTCAGTGTCAAATATTGCACTGCTTCTTACACCACTTAAGTTTTCGAAAGTGGAATTATCTATTTTGCTTTCAAATAAATACGACAGGTACAGAGAGATTCTGTTGCTTTTGGATACCTGTGAGTTTCTGAAGTTTAAGTTTCCTTTAAAAAGAAATACTGAACTACCCTGTCCAGAGTTATTGTAAAACTTACAACCACTTATAGTTAGGTTTGAGTTAAACCTTGCGGAAATTGCCCCGCCTTGCGACGCACTGAGTTCTGTAAAGTTAGAATCTGATACATCTAAAGATGACTGCATCAGTGAAATGGCTCCACCATTTGCGTCTACAGTTCCTTTTTCAAAAGCACTACTTAGGACCTTTATATTGGTTCCAGAACCATAAATGAAAGCTCCTGAGTCGCCTTTTTGGTTCAAAAAAACCGAGTTGGCAATTAAAAGGTTGGCATTGTTAGAATTTATTCCAAAACTAATTGAGTCTCCAGTGTTTCCTTCAAAGGTGGTATTTCGAATTTCCAAGTCGGAGTGGATCAAGTTCACAGTACCTTCGAAACCTTTACAAGAATTCTTTTTAAACACAGAGTCCACGATAAAGCTTCTTTTTGATCCAGAAGACTGGAAAATAGAATTTCCCTTTACCTTGGCTTGATTTTCTAAGAACTGGTTTGATAACAAGTTGAAGGAGGAGCGCATTTCAGATCTAATGCAGGTTCCTAGGTTATTCTGAAACAAACAATTAACACAATCTAATTGACTGTAATCAGAAATTTCCACACATTCTGCTTCAATGTTTTGAAATGTAGCATCTGCTATATTCATAGTCGAATTAATAGATTTAACCTGGATTCCTGGGTTGTCTTTGAATGTTAAGTGCTTTGCAGTTACTTGGATAGAAACAAACATAACTGCCCTGTCAATGTTTCTGAACTTAATTTGTTCTAGTTGAGTCTCCACTTTTCCATCAGAGGATTCTAAGTAGATCCCAGCTTTTTCGGACTGACAGTTTTCTAGTTGAGAATTTGAAATCTTGAGCAGGTAGTTATCCAGTTGATTATTTCCTGCAGAGTACTTTCCGTACAGTCCACAGGCGTACCCAGTAGAGTCTTTCACTGTCAAGTTTGAAATTTCAAGTAAGCCCTCTAAATGGGAATCTTGGATAGACCCTCCTACATAAGAAATAGAGTCTTGTATAAACAGATTTTCTAGTTTGGTTTCAGTCAAACTCACTTGTTCTTCCAAAACTAAAGCTGCACCCTTACCTGCAGTGACTTTTTTGAAGTTAATGTTTTTCATTCTGAACTTCAGAGGTGTTTTTATGTTGTTTGAGTAGATGTTAATACCACCTCCAGGACCGTTTGTAGCACGACAGAATATGAAATCTGAGTCTTCTATCTTAAGTTGAGGACTTCCGTCAGAGGCCTCATAAAAAATGCCCCCTCCCTTAGAATTCGTTGTTATACATGATATACACTCAAAATTCCTTATTTCTACGTCTGCGACTCTATAGATCTTGACGGCCCCGTAGTTACTTCCTTTAGCATTTCGAATCTGAACATCATTCATTTTAAACTCGCTTAAAGAAGAGACGTAAACCAATGCGTCTTTTTCGTTTGACAAATTTCGTAACTTGAGTGTTGTCATAGCTAGAGTTCCTTCTGGGTTGTGAATGTTAGTAACTAGCCCATTGCTGCCGCTTCCATTAACTGAAATAAATTTTGAGTTAAGGATTTTAATAGTGGCTCCAGAAGAATCAACCTTTACCAAAGCTCCATCACTAATATCCACATCTCTAACAGTTATGCTACCAAATACAGCGTAGCTCCCTGAGAAACTGATGATTGAATTCTTTTCAGCCGTACTGGAACTCAAAATGCTAACTTCCTCCATATAAAGACTCTCAAGAGAGTTAATAATGCTATGCTTAGTATTTTTGAAGTCCTTAAATGTAGTTTTGATGAGCCACAAGTCTTTCTGGGAGTTTTGTTGGCCTTCGTTTGAAGTGCCCCCCTTTATTTCTAGGTTTTCTAAAATCAAGAGTCCATCCCAAGAGAATACTTGGTTTTCATGTAACTCAAGAGTGGTGTCTTGACCTTGCCCAACTATTCTAAGTGTAAAGTTCAAGTGTTCTGTGCAAGACCGACTAAAAGAATAGTTGCCGTTTGTAAGACTTAACTCCAAAAAGTCTTCAGCAAGGCTTTGATTATCTTCAGAACATACCTTGCTATCAATAGACCCTGCTGCAACAGACTCGCTTTTGATAGAGCAGTTGCTAATCAAGCCTCTGTCAAAAGTACAGCTTTGCACAACAACCAATAACAACCAAGCCAGCATTTATATAAGGATTACATTATGTCTTTTTATAAGACAACTTCTTAGGATTGAACTTCACTGGCCTCAACTTAGCTTTTTTGGCCCTTTGTTCCTTCTTTCTGAAATGTTCTTCAATAACTTTGGGGTTGGGGTTTAGCATGTACTGTCCTTTCCAGTACTTAACCATGTTGAACGAATTCAGAGTTTCCAACACATCGTTAAAAGCTATTCCAGTTTCATCAGATATTTCTTTAAGCGTTAAGTTGCCTTCATCCCTTATCAGACTCAGAACAGTATCGTTCCAGTAAGACTTGTAACACACTCTGCCCATGTCTGACAAAGGCCTCTCAGGAGTGCCTATCTTCTCTTCGCGCTTGCTGAGTTCGTAACTCAAAGCTATTAAGAACCTTCCGTACCCCTTTTGTTGGTAAGGCGGCAAAATAAGTATGCAAGCTAAGTTGTACTCTTCGTTGCCTAGTTCCTTGGAAAAGTACCCTACAATGCGTGAGGTCTTTCCTGTATCTTCGGTCAACACGTAAAACTTAAACGGAGACACGTAAAAATACAGAGTTTTGTGGTCCAAAAACAACTTAGCAAGCAGACAGAAGTTCTGGCAGTAAAGCTTGTGTTCGTTGCCGTGCAACTCGTAAACAGAAATCGACTTAACCTTTCCGTAGCTCACTGAATCCCTGTAAATAAGTTTTCCAGGGGGCCTTTTGAGACTGCACTTTTTAAAGTGGTTCTTGTAAGTGGCTCCGCTGCGCATGTACTTAAGACAAAACTCACAGATGTAAAGCGTGGGGATATGCAGCAAGTTCGAAAGGTAAGGCGAATAGTACCAAGGCTGCATTTCGTACCTGCCAAAGACGACTCTGTCAACATTTCTGACCTTAGTGGCTTCTTCGTGGTCTTTTTCGAACTGGGCAAGTTCAGGGTTAGAAGGGTCTTCTATGTGTTCTGCTGGGTTTGTTTCTTCTCGTTTGCGTTTGTGGAACCTAGTTACCATGGATGAAGGAGCTGGGATTCCTTCAGCTGGCATAGCTCTGACTTCTCTGACATCTACCCACCTGTCTAGGCGTTTGTTGAACGGCAAGTAATGCACGTAGTATTCTGGCTTGGGTTTTTGTCTTTCTTGGATTACTTCTGCTGGGTCTGTGTAAACATTACAGAAGTTGTTGTCTTTCCATTTACATAAAACTCTTGTACCGGGCTTTAGTTCCTCCATTTATTGAAGATTATTACCCCAGGTCGGAGGTTTCAGCGTTGCCTCCGAATGAAAAAGACCTAATTTCGATTGATTGATTGTGAGAAAAGTCCTCGTCTTTGAAGTTCCTGAAAGCTTCCAGGTAGATGTCAGTCATGCTTTGGAACTCTTCAAGGGTGTCTACTTGTTCTTCTTTTCTTTTGAGCAGAGTGTAGAGTTTCTGGCCTTCGTGGTAAGTGTACCCCCTTAAAGCAGGTTGCTCGTTGTACATGTCTTTGTCAAAGGGGTCTGTTCTCCTTAGGAGTTTTCTTAAGTAGAAGGATGAGTTAACTAACATGTCCAACACAGCTTTGAAGGAGTGTTTTAACCAGTAAAGGAGGAAGAAGAGATTGCTAGCTACCATGCAGAGGAACAAAATGAACTTTGTAGCTTCTCCTGAGTCCCCTGACATGTAGAATAGTCCACAGTATATAGTGATAGTTGCTGTGGAAATCCCTGAAAGTTCCAAAGTGTTCGTGTGACTAGAAGTGAAGGGCTTGTTTTTACTCTGCATAACTAAAAACACAGCCAGCACTCCTAAACACAGAATGGCTTGTATTTGGACTGAAATCTCTGAAAAAAACACTGCTAAGCTGATCACTGCTACTTTTCTAGCTACAACAACAAACTCCCAGTAGAACTCTGACAACTTGTAACCGTTGAACACGAACCCGAATCTTGTTTTGTTGTCGAAGCTGGTCAAGTACCTTCTTCTCTTGAGCATCATTGCAAAGATCAACGCGGGAGTGCCCACTACCCACACAATGATAGAAGGCAAGGCCACTACCAGGGCGTAAAAGGTGTGTTCCCCGTCCCAGCACCTCACGTCCAAGCTTTCGTTGAGCCAAAACTCGCCTTGAAGGATCTCTTTGCAGGAAAACACTGAAAACATGAACCTAGTGATTGTGGGGTGAATCAAAAAGAACAGAATTATCATAGTAGCAACCAGTTCTTTCTTCAAAAGACTTGGTTTGCCCTTGAAGTAGGCCACTGCGCCCCAGAAACATGCAGAGATAACACCTACTATCAAAGGAAGCAGTGCTATCACTACTAATTTGGTGTAGTAAGAGCCACTCGAGTCAGTTTCTACGTAGCAATCTACAGAGAAGATCTGCTCACTGGCAGTAGCAGTGTTCTTCTGAATTTCAAACAAGTCCAGCACGTACTCAGGCCACTCTAGGTTGAACTCAGTAGTTAAGTAGACTAGCTGCACATAGTTAGCAAAGATCTTGAAGTAGATAGAAAGCACTGACTTAGGCTTGTAAGCTGACTTCAAGGCTGAGTAAACCAGTCCTGAAGAAGCTACTACCATAGCCACCACTAGCAACCCAAGAATCAAAAAGTTAACTCCTGGGTCTGGACAAGCAGAACAAGACCCGTTGGCAAGCTTAGAGTATCCCTCTTCGCAGATTCCACAAATGTTGCCGGTGTAGCCTTCACTGCAGTTCCCTAACTGGCTAGTGTAGTCAACTGATCCCAAACAAGCTTCAGGTACTTTGCACTTAAATATTTTGTCTGAGTGGATTGAAGCTCTCCAGTAACTAGGGTCAGGGTAAATTGTGAAGTTTCCCAAGCACTTAGCATTGCTAGGGCATTCCTTGCACTCTCCTCCAGGGAATAAACTGTAAGTCTCTGGCTTGCAAACATCACAACTTTTGTCAGTTTCAGCTTCTCCCATTTGACAAGCACGTGTAGTTACTTCCAAGTAACCTTTGTTTACGTACTCAAACTGGTCGTTAGAGCTTTCTTGCTTTTTAGGATCGATGCTTGAAGTTTCTACTAGTATGTAGAATTTGGAGGATGGTTTAGCGGATATGATTAAGTCTTTGAAACTCAAAACTCCACTTGCAGCTACAGCTGTGGTCCCTCCAGCAACACTTAAACTTGAGTCATCTGTTGTGATTTTGGCTTCAGAAGAGTTGTCTATTTTGACTAAGCTGCCATACTGGTCGTAAAGCCCAATTTGAATGGGCTCAGAAATAGCTTGTCCAGGTGGTGCGTTTGCGACTTTGCCTATAACTGGGTAAGAAGTGTTTTGGAGCACACTTGAGTTAGATCCTACTTGGCGAATTACTGCTGGATATGAAGCTAGGTCATTTCCATAGAGTGCAGAGTTGTTACTGAAGGTAACATCCCTGAATTGGGGTCTGTAGTGGTCCCACTTAATAGCTCCTCCTTCTTTTGAAGCCTTGTTTGAGTTGAAGGAGGAGTTGTAGATCTTGAAGGTGGCATTTTTGTCGAAAGGTGACTCAAAGTACACTGCTCCTGCTTCTTCGGCACTGTTGGATGAGAAAGTGGAATTCTCTATCTTAACTGGGATACTATAGGCACAGAGGCCACCCCCATATATAGAAGTATTGTTAGTGAATTCGCAACCCGAAACTTCAAATTCATTTTTAGAAAGAAAATACACCGACTCTAGTAGAATGCCTCCTCCATAGCTGTCATTCCTTCCAAAGCAATTTCTAAAGCTAGAATTTTGAATTTTTACAAAATCAGACTCGTAGATTAAAACTGCGCCTGCAAAAGAACCCGAACAGTTCTTAAGCACTGAGTTAATGATCAGGGTTTGAAATGAATAGCGCCCAGAGATACAAATATTTGATGAACTGGAAATATCAGAGTTCTCAAGTTTTAGACTGCTTCTTTCGTAAGAGATAGCAGCTCCCATTTCCCCTGCATTAGTGTTCCTAAAAACTGAGTTCTTTACTGTGAAGTTAGTTTTAAGAATACCGTAGATAGCACCTCCTCTTATTTTTGCGTTTAAATCTTTAAACTCACAGTTGTCAACAGAAATATTACTAGCAGATGCCCAAATAGCTCCTCCATTCTCGCTAGAAGTTCCATTCACAAAAGAGCTTTCTTTGATAGTTACTTTGCTTTGAGATGAGTACAAGAAACTTCCACTCGAAGCTTCCTGGTTCTTAAAATTAGAGTTGTAGATGGAAAAATCTGACATAATGCTGTAGAGTCCTGGATATTCTCCCGAATTTTTGTTGAAAGTTACGTTTTGAATACTCATATCTGAGATAATGCTGGAGATTACAGAATAACTCTTCACATAGTTGTTGGAAAACACTGAGTCTTTGATAGTGCTTGTTTTGTTTCCCGAATAAGACATGATCAACCCTGATTCCCCTTCAGCTGCATTGTTTATGAACTTATTTGACTCTAGGTAAAAGTCTGATTTCCCTTCAGCCTTGATAGCAAAATCTGAGTTCTGCTCAAATAAACAGTTTCTGCACTCAAAGTAACTAGAGTCAGTAGACCCAATGCATGTGTATTCAGTTCTTTTAAAAGTAAGTCCTTCTAGCAGAACGTAAGCCCTGTTAGAGAGTTTGAGCTGTACTTCCGACCCATCATTAAACTCTAGACTCTTAGCTGTAGTATTTGCTCGTCTTATAGCAATTCCTCTATCAGAGTTATCAAATCTCAGTCCTTCTAAATAAATCTCTATCTGGCTGCTTAGAGAGTCTATGAATATTGCTGCGTAATCAGAATTGCAGTATTGGAAGTAAGAATTAGTCACTCTTAAGTGGTAAATGACTTCAAAGGTGAGTAAGTAGTTTCCGTATATTGCACAGCTAAAGCCTTTAGCATTCTTAACATTTAAGTTGCTCACTTCAAGCGGGCCTTTAGCATGCAATTCTTGAATCGTTCCTCCTACTGCAGTATTTGCTTCTTCTATATCTACAGAGTCTATTCTCCCAGTGTCAAAGGTAACTAATTGACCAATGTAAATGGCAGAACCTAACCCAGCTTTAATGTTTGAGAATTTAAGCCTGAGAAGGTCCATTTTTAATTTGATTTCAATAGAATCAGACTCTATGTAAATACCCCCTCCTTTTCCAGTTTCAACTCCGCAGTTTGTAAACTCTGAGTTTGTGATTTCTAGTTTGGGAGACTCTTCGGAAGTGCGGTAAGCAATAGCACCTCCGTTGCCTTCAGTGCTGTTGCAGTTTAGACAGGTGAAGTTTTTGATACTGACTGAGTCTACTTTGTCAGCTTCAACTGCTCCGGCAAACTTGCCTGTAAAGTTTTTGACTTGGGTGTTTTCTAGAGTTAGTTGTTTCGAAAGCATTACTTTCACTAAGGACTCTTTTTGGTTGGAGCAGTCTTGGAATAGGGCGTTTTTTATCACCACTGAAGAGTTGGACGTTGTGATTGCTGCTCCTTCAAGGGAGTTTCCCTGAATGTTTTCGAAAGTGCAGTTGACCACGTAAAGTTCTTGCGAGGTCTTTATGATGCTTTGTGGGGAGTCCTTGAAGTCCTGGACATCCACGTTGACTAGCCAGAACTTGGCTGATGGGTTGGTTTGGGCTGAGTAGGTATTGCTGCCTTTCAAAGTAAGGTTCTCGAAGCTAATGAGTTTGGAAGTCTCAATTACCATGTGGTTTTGAGTGAAGGTTAAAGTAGTTTCTTCTTTAGAAGCTCCTTTCACTTGCACAACAGAACTCAGAGCACAAGTAAGAGTAATGGAATAATTCCCGGGTGCAAGGTTCAGTGCTTGGTTTTTGGTAGTGTCACTACACAACTCAGTCCCTAAATCCGAACCTGGACTCACACTCACAGACTCCAAACTGCAGTCTTGCATACTTCCGTTTTCGAACTCACAACCCAGACTGCTGAAAACTAAAACTAAAAGCAACTTAATGCAACTAAACATTCTTTATAAACTACAGGAATTGTAGGACCCTAAAACATTTTTTTCTGCCGATTAAAGTAGTGTAATATTTCATGTCAAGAAGAAACACAATCATCGGAGCGGGAGTGCTGCTGTACTTCGTTTTCATGATTTACACGCTAACCAAAACTAAGTCCCCCCAGAACGAAGTGACTTTGAATTCCTCCAACAAGGTGTTTTTGGACTCCCCTTTTGAACGCAAAAGTGACTGGAGGGACTCAGAAACTTGGAAGAACTACAAAAACTCCCTTAAGTTAGGCAGAACTATTGACTACATTCTTAACGAAGCTGCTTACTGCACCAAAGTCAAGAAATACCAAAACTCACATTCTGTAGAGTTCGACCACAGAGGACTTCCTCTGAAACAAGACAGGGTAGTGTTTTCTCACTACCCCGACTTCCAACTCATCAAGCAAGTCATCAACAACTACACCACACTTGCCAACACCAAAAGCCAACCTGGCAACTTCTTCAAAAAGACCCCCATTGAAAGGTTCGAACCCAGCATCACTCTGTTCATCAACCACCAAATCAACTGGCACACCTACCACGAACTCGGAAAGCACTTTTTGTGCGAAGGCCAAAGGTACAACCACATACCTGGGGCAGAACAACTCAACTTCAAAGACGTGATTGCCAACACCATGAGGGACTACGGAAAACACTACTCTGGACGCGAGCACTGCTTCAACCCCTGGACCTTCATGCCCCACACTCTAGACCTCACCAAAACTGACCAGTGCCAAGAGTTCCTTGAAGACCTTGAAACAAACATCCAGAACCCCGAAATCAGGTGGATCATGAAGAAACCCAGGTTCTTCCACAGCGGCAGAGGAGTGGAGGTTGCTGACCAACTCAAAGCCCAAGAAATCATCTCCTCTGTGAACTGTCCCTGGGAAGAACTGTACATAGCCCAAAGGTACATCAAAGACCCCCTGCTGATCAACAACCACAAGTTCGACTTCAGAGTGTACATGTTCGTCGCCAGCATGGACCCGCTGATTGTTATGTACCACGACGGGTTCGTGAGACTCTCCATGTCGGAGTTCGACCCTGACTCCAAGGACAAGTCAGTCCACCTAACCAACCTCAAAGTAGTTCAGTCCAGCATGAAGAACCAAAACTTAACTCAGGAACAACAAGACTTGCTGCTCCAAGACCAGAGCTGGAGTTACTCCCAGTTCGAAAACTTCATGGTGCAAGAAGGACTTGCCCAAAAGGGCTTTGTTGCTTCGCTCAGGAACAAAATGCAAACACTCATGCTGCACATCACAAGGATGAACCTGAAGTACTTTTTGAGGCACCCAGGAGTGTTTGAACTCATGGGACTCGACTTCATCATGGACAAAAACTTCAACCTGTGGTTTTTGGAAGCCAACCTGTCTCCACAGATCAGCGGAACTTCCCAGCAGAAAAGAAACCTCAACACACAACTCACCAAACACATGATTGACCTCGAGTACGCTCTGTTGTACGGGGCAGACTTCGACTCGCTTGCCAAAGACACCAACTTCGAGTTTGTGTACGACGAAAGGAAGAAAGGCCTCAGCAAGTACCACGGACTGCTCACTGAAGACTGTTTATAGTTACATAACTAAGTGTCTGACTCTTCTTCACTTACTCCGTCTTCACTTGCTGGCTGCCTGCCAGACATGTGCCTTCTGAACTCTTCGGAGTTCATCAACTTAGCTAGTTGTTGTTGGGTGTAGCCCTTCTTTTGGTTTTCAAATTCCTTTTTCGAGATCCTTTGCGAGTAGTACTTATTCCGAGGCTGCGGAGCTTTAGAAGTCATAAAAGAGTACAGCAAGTACCCAAACACAACTAACAAAGTAGTTGCTGCTAAGTACCTGAACCCTTGGGTCTGTTTGTAGTGGTTCAAAGCTTCCAGCAACGTCTCTGAATTGTGCAGCACTTCAAAGTTGTAAGAAAAGTACCCCAAAAAAACCGCACTCACTCCCAGCAACATTGTAAGATACTCCATTTCTTAAATTAGTCATAACTTACCTTAGATTTCTTGGTCACTTTAGCATCTTTTTGTGCTGCTGGTCTTTTCTTAGGTTTAGGTTTGTTTAGGTTTTTAAGGGGTAATTCAATTAAATCAATTGAATGAACTGAAGATGCATGGGCTTCCAGTACTTGAAGTTGCTGGTTTTTTTGGGCGTCCCAAACTCGAATTGAGCAATCACCGCGGTCACCTCCAGATACTATATACTTGCCATCGCTTGACAAGGCAGCTGAAAGCACTACTCCGTTATGTCCTTGAAAAACTTGGGTTTCTTGTCCAGAATTCAAGTCCAGAATCCTGATTGTTTTATCTGCACTACTAGAGACAACAAAATCGTCTTTGCTAGAAATAACCACAGAGTATACAAAAAAAGAATGATTGTAAAAAGCTTTGGTCTGCTCACCAGAGCTTAAATCCCATACTCTAACTGTATTATCGAAACCTCCTGAGACAATAAACTCATCATTGCTTGAAATTGCCACGCAGTAAATATAGTCCATGTGCCCTTCTAGCTTTTTAATATGCTCTCCAGAGTTAAGGTTCCAAACTCTAACAGTCCGGTCCGCACTCCCAGAAACTATAAACTGTTTACTACTTGAAATAGCTACTGAAAGCACCCAACCAATGTGACCTTCAAGGACACTGATTACTTTTTGTGAGTCAAGACTCCACACTCTTATTAGTCCTTCATCATCTCCAGAAACTACCAATTCGTCATCGCCAGAAATAGATACACACAGGAATTTACACTCAGCTTCTAGTACGTGAGCCTGGAGTCCAGTGGCTAGATTCCAAATTCTTATAGTTTTATCTTCGCTTGCGGAAACTATAAACCTTTTGCTTTTGGAAAAAACTGCCATGACAACTCCTCCGGTATGGCCTTTTAATGACTGAACTTTTCTGAGTTTGGGGGTCCTATTTCCTAATTCGTAGTGGAAAGAGGCTTCATAGTACTTTTTGCTGACTCTCCCGAGTCCTATTACCTCTTTTTGACTCAAAAACTTGAAGACTTCTACGAGGGACCTAAGGTTTCCTACATTTTCAAAGTTGCACACCTTTTTGGGGCACCTCCAGAGTTTGATAGTTTTATCTTGACTCGCAGAGACTACTAAAATAGACTCCATTTACAGCCACCGAAAATACCCCTAACTAGCCTTAACACCCTAATGGTACACTTAATAAATAGAAGTCTAGAAATTCGACACGTAAATAAATATGAAAGGTTGGTTGTTGCTAGGATTGCTAGGACTTTGCAGTGCCACAGTGTACTTCAAAGAGACCTTTGACCCTTCTTGGGAAGAGCGCTGGGTTCAAACGAAGCACAAAACTGAAGGTTCCTTTTCAAAGTTCGAAAGATCTGCAGGGAAGTGGTACACTGATCCTGAAAAAGACGCAGGAATCCAAACCAAAGAAGACTACAGGTTCTACCAAGCCTCTGCTAAGTTCCCAAGTTTCTCTAACAAAGACAAACCCTTAGTGCTCCAGTTCACCATCAAGAACGAACAATACCTAGATTGTGGTGGAGGGTATATTAAACTCCTTCCAGAAGGCTTCGATCAAGAAAACTTTGGAGGAGACACCCCATACCTAGTTATGTTTGGACCTGACATCTGCGGGTCTGAGAAAAAAACCCACTTCATCCTGAACTACAATGGCGAAAACTACTTGAGCAAAAAAAGAATTAGGGTAGAAACTGACAACTTCACTCACCAGTACACTGCCATCGTTTACCCAGACAACACCTTCAAGGTACTCATTGACAACGAAGAAGTTGAAAGTGGAAGCATTGAAGACAACTGGGAAATGCTTGCACCCAAGGAAATCAGTGACCCAAGTGCCAAAAAACCTGAAGACTGGGTAGACGAACCCACGATTCCTGACCCCGAAGACAAAAAACCTGAGGGGTGGGACGACATTCCTCAGTTCATTCCTGACGAGTCAGCTGAAAAACCAGAGGACTGGGACGAAGAAAAGGATGGACCTTGGTCTCCTCCACAAATTCCCAACCCTGAGTACAAAGGGGAGTGGAAGCCTAAAATGATCCCCAACCCTGACTACAAAGGACCTTGGACTCCTCCTAAAATCTCCAACCCTGACTACACTCCTGACCCCAACCTTTACAAATTCGACAAGATCGGAGGAGTAGGCATTGAAATCTGGCAAGTGACTTCAGGAAGTATTTTCGACAACATCTTTGTAGGCGACGACCCAGCTGAAGCCAAGAAGTTCTCTGAAGAAACCTTTGTGCCCAGAAAGTCAGGAGAAGAAGCTGCTAAAGCTGCTTTTGACGAAGAAGAACAGCAAAGAATGGCAGCCAGCTCTGAAGGCCAGAAAGAAGACACTGACTTAGATTTTGAGCCCGACAACGAAGACTTCAAAGAGGACTTGTAATAAGGTAAATGGGCAAAAAAAAGCGAGAGATCGGTGTCAAAAGAAAGCGAGGCAAGAAGTTCAAGTGGACTTCCAAAGAAGAGACTTCCAAACCTAGCGTGAAGTCAACCAGTATGTTCAGGGACTTGCGCTTAGGCGAAAAGAACCCTAATCTTGATAACGAAAGGAAGTTCTTAATGAGGTTCCAAAGAGAAAGGCAAAGACAAAGCAAAAAGAAACAAAGGTTCGAGTTAGACGACGAGTTCGAACTCACACACAAAGGCAGGAGCCTCAAAGAACTCGAAGACGACTATTTCAAAGACTACGAATTCGAAGATTCTGAGGAGGAAATTCAACCCTACAAAAAGCCCAAACTAAGCGACGAAATAACTCTGAACGAGCACTTTGGGGAGCCAGGCAAGTCTAGGAAAAAAGCTTACGAGGAACTGATTCAAAAGTCAAAGTACAACAAAGCTTTAAGACAACAGCAAAAAGAAGAAGCTTTTGAAGCAGTTAAGGAACTAGACAGCAACTGGGAAGGGTTCTCCCAAAAACTCAAGTTCAAAAAACAAAAAGCACAGCCTGACGAGTACGATATGCTTATACACGAAATCAGAGAAGACAACAAAGTAAAAGCTGATTCTCACGACACCCAAAAAGTGTCTGCAGCTAAACTGAAAGAAGAACTTGAGAACTCTGGGGAAAACTGGGAAGTGCCTGAAGGTTTCCAAGAGTTTGCTAGCAAACTTGGTAATTCAGTGCTGGACAACCTCGGAAAGATGAAACTCTGGCACCATAAAGGCACTCCAGACTTTAGAAACTACCTTAAAAAACTACTTGAACACACTATTGACTACCTAAGTAGCTTCTGGGAACTTGAGTCGGTTTTTTCTGAGGCAAAAACTGACGAGTTAAAGTTAGTGTTTGAGTTAGCCAAGGACTACCCAGACACGGCTATTGAAAAGTTTTTGCAGAACTTAGAAGTTATGCAGGAGGACCTTAACTTGAACTTTATAGTTGCTTACGAATTAGTAGGTCAGCTGTTTGGCTCAGAAAACGACGCTCTTTCAAGTGGCTACAGAGACTTAGCTTGCTACATGCTAGTTAACTACCCCACTCACAACTTAGAAGCTACTAGGAACTTACTGCTTTTACTGCACGTGCACCTTAAAACTTGGCAAAAAGACAGGTACTGCCCTGAAACTGCAAGGTGCATTCAAAGAGTGCTTAAAACACTCAAACCCTCTGAATATCAACCCACCTCAGTTACTCAGCTATTTACAGAGTTGTCTTCAGAAAGTCTTTGGTGCTTCACCTGCAATCTTTACCTGCAACTTCAGTCAAAGTTCAAAGAACACCCTGGATTTTACTTTATAGTTCAAGAAGTTAAAGGTTACTTACCTGAAAGCATACTTACAACTCCAATTATAACTTCTTCTCTGCAACTCTTAAACACAAAGCCCAAAGAACTTGAAACATTCGAACCCATCATATTCACTAAAATCACTTCTTTCAAAGGCAACAAAGACATGAACAAAGAAACTACACAGTCCAGCCAACTCAAACAACAAGTTAAAAAGTCCCAAAAAGCCACTAAAAGAGTGCTTCAAAAAGAAGTAACTCTAGAAGAACAGCAGAAGTGGAAAGAAAGACAACTTAGTTTGCAAGCCAAAGAAAACGAAAAGAAAAGAGTGAGGTCTTTACTCGACCAACTCCAAGAAGAACACAAAAAACTAGTCACTTCTCAAGAAGCCAAAAAGGAAAAAAAGAAAAAGCAAAAACGAGTAGCCGGAAACAAGTTTTAATTAGTTATAATCTTTATGTGATCTGGGTTAATATCTTCGAGTACGTTTTCTTGTATGTCTTCACAAGCGTCTAGTTTAGAAGAATAGTCAATGTCACTTTCCTCTTCTTCCCCCATTATAGCTTCGAGTCTTTCAATAGTTACTAACTTAGTTTTGTCTGTGACTGACTTTACAGTCCAAGTAGTGTCTTTAAGGTCAAATATAAGTAAGTTGGGGTAGGACAAGGTTACAGCTATAGTGTCGAAAAGCTGAAGTGGGCAAGCCGACAGCACATTAGGTGCACTTAGAATCTGCTTAATAGAAGAATCTATTTGGTATATGAAAGCTTGTTGTGAAGGGTGCATGGTTTGCACGTTGGTTCCTCCAGCTATCAAAGCTTGATTACCGCCTAGGTGAATGCAGTTTGCATTCAGAAGAGGAGTGGTGAGTTTCGTGCTGCACTCTTTAAAAGATCCTTCACAGGTGTCGAAGCAAAATATACTGAGGTTAGGAGAATCCTCTATTAGTCCCCCCAACAAGTAAATGTTGTGGTCCTTCAAAAAGCTTCCAGGCATCTTAAGCAAAGGTCCTTCTAAATCGAGCAAACCCCAAGTTTCTTGCTCAAGCAGCATAATAGGAAGCGGCTCTTCGTGTTTGTTGCAAGTTCCGACTAAGTAAACTTTCTCACCCACTAAGTGCAGCTGTCCTCCTTTGCATCTTTCAGGCAGGCGACTTTTTTCAATAGCGGTTTTAGTCCTTATGTCTATTTCGTAAGTTCTCTTACTAAGTCTCGAAGCTACTTTGCCGCCTGCTATCAAGAGTTTTGTGGAAGAAAGCATTGTAATAGCAAAGTTCTCTGGCAACTGAATATCTCCGTTGATGGCCATGAGTTTACTACCCTGAGAAGCTTCAGCTACAAACAGTTGGTTGTTATGCACAGTAATGTAGGAGTAGTTTTTAATGTATGAGTATTCTGCTGAAGAGTGAGTGTTGGGGTTTTCCATGTTGCTTTTTTGTGGTATGTTTGCTTTTGTTGTTACACAGCATCCCATCTTTATTATTATCTTAAATTAGTTGCTAAAGGTCACGTTGTCAAAAGTGTCTACGACTGAGTCATAGATAACTGCTTGAGGGTAACTAAAAAATACTCCAAATCCATATTTCCCACTAGGAGGGAACTTATCTTTGAACTGGGCATTGCAGTTGGTTTCTCCGAGCTCGTCTATGAACTGGTCAATTTTGTACAACCAGTACTTGTTGTTGACTGTGTCTTCTGTACTAAAGCCTCCCAGTATAACTATTTTGTTTTCAGTAACAGGCGAACACCTTGAGTCCAGTAGAACTTCAAAGTTGCTTTTGATGCTTGCTTCTTTGACTAGTCTCACTTTAAAGTCAAAGAAAACTATTGAGTTATTGGGAATGAGTTCTCCGTTAACTCCCCCAAAAAAATAAATTCGGTTTCCTAACAAACAAGTTCCAGGCAGCATCAAGTCACTTGGAATCACATTACTTTTAACCGTGGTTTTGGAAAAGTCCACAACATTCCAAGTGCTTTCTTCGTGGATAAAGCACTCCAGAACCCCTACAGGTTTCATTTTGTGCAAGTTGCTCCAACTCAATGGAGGCTTTTGGTTTTCTAAAACAAAGGGAAAAGGACACTGCTCTTTCTCAAAGCCTTTTTGGTCAGTCATTTGGCAAGCCCCTGCTATTAACAGTTTGCCTTCTTTGAAGTACATAAGACCTCCATATATTGGAAAAGGCAACTTCAAGTGACTTAATTCAGAAACACAAGAACTATCTAGGTTTACTAGGAGTGTGCTTAAGGACTCTTGATGAGTTTGCATGTTGTAGCCTCCACACACTATGAACTGTTTACCTGAAACTTTGCAAACAAGTGACCTTAAAGGCAAACGGTTAGTTTCTAAAGGCAGTTGTTTTTTTGACTGGGTTTGGGACTTGAACTTTACCATAGACAAGTTTTCTGGACAGAAGTAAGTGAAGTTAGGGCTTTTCCTGTAAAGATGTTTTTGTTCTGATTTAAGGTTTTTAGACTTACAACATCCCATTTATAGTTTATCGCCGAGTTCCAGAGTTTTCATAAACTCTTCTTCGGTGAACCCTAGTAGCCTTGCTGACTCTATATGCATTTTTTGTCTTTTCAAAACGTCTATTAACTTGAGTTGTTTTCTGAAAGCAGCAAGTACTTCGTTTTTTTGTCTTTGGAGTTTTTTGTTTTCTTGGTTGAGGCGTTCGATTTCTTTGCGGGACTTTTCGTTTGAGTCTGTTTCGCTGCTTCTGAGTTCTTTGATTTGGGCTTTGTACTTTTCAACTTCGTCAACTAGTCTGTTGAGTCGCACGTCCCTTGCGTTGGCGTCTTTGGTTACTTTTTTTTCAGCGTTTCTTAAAAGGTTGACTTCTTTGTTTAGGTCGGAAATTGTTTTTTCGAGTTGTTGGTTTTTTTGTTGGGAGTCTTTGTATTGCTTCTTCATTTTTTCGAAGTTTTGGGTTAGTAGTTGTAATTGCTGGTTGTGCTTTTTGGAGTCTTCTGAAACAGCTTGGTGGTGGTTTCTGAGGTTATCGATTTCTTGGGCTTGGGAATTGATTGTGGTCATGGCTTCGTTGAGTTCTTCTTGCAAAGCTTGGATTCTGGCTTTTTGGAACCTAATGATGGAGTGGGCTTCTTGGAGTTCTTCGTTGGTGGGTTCTTGGGTTTCTGATGAGTTTTCTGGAATGTTTTCTGTTTCTTCAGTGTAGCTTTGGTAGGTTTCTTCTTGGTAGGATTCTTCTTGGTAAAGTTCTTGGTCTTCTTGCTTAGTTTCTAGTTCGTCCAAACTTTGGCTGGAGTTTTCGTATTCTTCGAACTGAGCTTGTTGGGCTTCTAGTTGTTCATTCAGTTTCCTAAGTTCTTCTTGTTTTCTTAAAAGGTACTCGCTTTTGCTTTCCGCCATTTTAATTAAAGTTAAATTTCGTCAGGATCGACTCTTCTAGGAACTCTTAGTTGCTTAGGCGGGTCACAGAGTCTACCTAGTTTTTTGCATTCAGAGCAATTTGGCTTCATTCTTTCGTTAGGCTTGTCTTCTTCAGGCAAAGCAAAGAAGAACCTGCAGTCAGGCCTATGGTAGTGGTTTGCGTGCTCCATAGTAGGGGATCTAATGCACGAACAAGAAAAGCAAAACTCAATCCCGCACTTGTCGTTGTAACACTTAACGTGGTCGCAGCTTTCGTCTTTAGAATAAGGGACTCTGCACCCAGGGCACTGAGCTACATTCTCTTGTCCATACATGTTTTCCAAATCCTTAATTCTAGCTTTGATGAAACTTTCTTTGCAGTCTGTTTCTCCGTGGAAGTCTTCGTGGCAGTCTTTGCAAAGTAAGTGGTTGCAATTTCGGCACTGGACTCTTCTGTTTTCTCCAGGCTCAAACATCTCCAAGCACTTAGGACACTGGATCAATTCGTATCGGGCACGAATCATCATTTCGTTCAGTTTTAGAAAATCTTCTCTTTCAATCACTTCTTTCAGAAAGTCTATTCCGATTAGTTTTTTTCCACAAAGAAGGCATACACAGGCTTTTTTGATGTCTCGCTGCCCAATATGGAATGCATAGCCCATTTTCAAGCACCCATCGCACATTTTGCATTTGCAGTCCAAAGTTCTGATTTCATCAATGTATTTCTCTTCTCCACAGGCAGGACAGTTGTGGGTATGCTTTTTGAGAAACTCTTCTTTTTCTTTTTGGAAGGAATTTAAGTACTCCTTGATACTTTGGGAGTGGTTCTCTCCACAAGAAACACAAACTTCTAAGTCCTTTGCCTTGCAGTCTTTACAAATACTGCAAAAGCACTCGTTGTACTCGATTTCATCAACCTTTTTGTACATGCAGTAACATTTTTGGCAGTTCCTATACAAAGAACTCTCAGCTCTACTGAACTTTGGCTCAATCAAATGCGAATCACAGATTTTGCAGTGTCTATTTTGAACTACTGATTCTAAGCATTCCAAACAAAGTCTGGGGTGGTCGCATATTTTTGGCCCAAACTCCTTTAAGAGGGGTTTTTCTTTACTGCACCCAATGCACCACTCTATAGCTAACTTCAGATCGTCTTGGATTTCTTGACTAAAAGCATTGCAAAAAGTGCAGTGGAACTGGTTAGAAATGAACCTTTCAATAATGCACTCCTTGCAGGAATGTTGGCAAGGGTCTATTTCAATAAACTCAGATTCGTACTTCTCAAAAGTACATGTAGCACAAGTAAGCTTTTTGGGGTTTTGAGCTTTTTCTCTTTTAACGGCATCCTTTAAGTAGTTTTCGTAGCTGTCTCCCAGCAAAGTTCTGAGTGCCCCTTCATGCATAATTTCTGAACACTTGCAAATAGGCTCTTTTCCAATCGAGCATTGCTTTTCGTAGTTGTTAAGGATCATTAGGCCATTTGTTTGGTCTTCGACTCTTCCTCTGAGACACTCAGCACAAAAGGAATGCCCGCAGTCGTTCACAATGTTGTCTCCAAACATCATGCAATCTTGGCACATCCTTCTTTCAACCTTTTCAGAAACTTCTTTTAGAAAGTTTTGATCCACAAAGTTTCCTGTTTTCAAGGCTTCAATGATGTTGAAAACAGTAGATGACCCTTCGATTTCGGTTATTCGTTCTTGAATGAACTCTAGCACTAAGTGCATTATTGCGGTTAACTTTCCTATGTCGCTGTTTTTGGAGTTGAGTTCGTCTTCAAGTTGATTGACTCTTGCCTCAGCCCCAGTATCCCAAAGAGTTTTCATGATATCAAGGGCTACCTTAGACGGGTTTATAGTCTTTTCTAGGAATTCTTGTTGTTTAGACACTAGCGGAAATAAGGATTCACCCAACTGCACTAAGTAGATACTTGAAAGTGGTTCTTGTGGGTGATAGTCCCTTACGAAAACTCTTTCTTGGTTAACTTCGATGATTCTGATTTTGACTCCAAGCACCAATGCTAGGAACCTGTAGTCTATTTCTGAAACTATAGAGCCCATTGTAGAAACATTTGTAATGAACTCTTCTGCTTCAATCAAGAAGTCAGCAAACTCAGGTATTTTAGAGTTAGCATAGTACGAGTAAGCAGCTAGAATCCTCATTGAGTACACCATGTCCGTCACAAACTGGTCGTTCCTCAACTGCTCGTCAATAACTCTAATTTTTTCAGTGTTGGTTCTTAACTCCTTAGCGTCCCTAATGAAACTTAGAAAAGAGTTTAAGGAATTTTCTTCAGGTAGTCCAAAAATGTTTACTGCTTGATCAATAACTGAGGAACATCTTTCAAACAAGTTTTCAACCCCGCTGGAACAAACGAGTTTTTCGACCAGGGCCACTCCTGCCGACTTGAAGAAGATGTCATGTCCAAATGGACAGAATCTGAACTGAGAAAACTGCGTGTTAAGAGCCATGATAGCACTTTCTGAAGCGGGCAGACTGAAAAGGTCTAGCCTTTTAGTTATGCTTGTTTCTAGTTGGAACTCTTTGACGAAATGAGTGGCCCTCGAAACAGTTGGATTCCCAAGTGCAAATTCTAATTGGACTTGGTCTCCTACTTTGGTCTTCCCAATGTCAGCTTCTCTGCCGTCTGGACTATACAAATCAGACCTGTGGACTCTGAAGTCCAAACTCACATTCACGTAAGAACCTTCTTTTTCAGTCACCTTTCCGGAAGTACAGTCGTTCATTTTTTATAGATATGAAGTTAAGCTTGCACTTAAGTGCTTAATTAAGTCCAGTTCGAAGTTAAGCTTTAGTTAATATTTGTCCAACCAAAATTCATTACAAGAGAAATAAATGCAAGAAGAAAGGAAAATTGACAGGAGGACTCCTATAGTGGAACCACAGGACATACAGCAAAGACAAGCAAGGGAAGGCGCTCCCTTGTACACTGAAGACCACAGTGAAGCACCTTCCCACCCTACTTTAGAAATCTTAGCTGACGCACAACGCACACCCCAGCGGTCTGACTCGCGACGGAGACTTGAACAACTTAGCGTGCACAGCGATACTTCCCAATGGGAAGACATACGTACACTGCAAAGCGAAGTCAGGCGCAAAAGGAAAGAACTAGAAGAAACTAAGCGCAGGTGCGTGCTAGCAGAGAGCGAAATACACAACGAGAAACTCAAAAGTTGTTTACTTGAGCAGGAAAACGAAAGCTTAAGGCGAGAGTTGAGGAAGAAAGAAAGAGAAAAAACACCTGAACTTGTAACCAACGAACTAGAGAACTTAAAAGCAGGAATAGCTAGAAAGACCCAGGAAAATCAAGAACTCACCCAGAGACTCAGTGCTTTGAAGCAAGAAAAAGAAAAATTCAAAGAACACCTCAGAAAAGTCTGGGAAGACTACGAAAACTATAAAAAAGAAAACGAAGTCCACAGAAACCAACTAGAAAAAGCCCTTCAAGAAAAAGACGGCACAGAACAAGGCGACCGAGTTAACAAACTCCTCGCAGAAAAAGCCCAGATTTCTGCAGAACTCCAAAGGCACGAAGAAGTAATACAAAACATGCAAAATGAACACAAAAAAGAAAAACAAAAGCTTGAATCAAACAACTCTTACCAAGTTCAAGAACTCCAAAAACAACTAAACAGGGCTTATAGCCAAATCCAAACACTAACTACCCAGCACCAAAATACTCAAGAAGAAGTAAACAAACTCAAAGAAACCCTTTTTAAAAAGAAACAAAAAATCGAAAAACTAAAAAATGATTTTAAAGAAGCTACTCAAGAAACTCGCCAGTCCCAGAAACAAGAGATCACTCAAGAAAACGTTCAACCTGCAGTGTTTTCTTTTGAACCAGAGACTCAAGAAAGCGTTCAGCCTGCAGTGTTTTCATTTGAACCAGAGACTCAAGAAAACGTTCAACCTGCAGTGTTTTCTTTTGAACCAGAGACTCAAGAAAGCGTTCAGCCTGCAGTGTTTTCATTTGAACCAGAGACTCAAAGTTCCCAACCCCAAGAATTTTCTTTTGAACCCCAAATCCAACCTACACAAGAGGCTACCCAAGAAAGCTCTCAGACCGAAATCCTCAAACGAAACACTCAACCCACACAACTCACTGAAGAAGCCCAACCAACACAAAACAACTTTGGAGTAGCAAGTTTGTTTGACGTAACTTCGGGTCCTGGACTCTTTGACTTTGAAGCTGAAGAACAATCTCCTTCCAACGAGTTTTTGGACCAAACCTCTGCAGAAGACTTTTTCTCTAAGTTCCAAACCAAAGAACCCTCTCAAGGACTAAGCAGTTTATTTGATTAAATAGTTACTTCTTTTTGCTTCTTGGAATTGAGAAAAGCTTAAGCTGCATGCTCAAAGTATTTATAAACTCAGAAATAGCTTCGGACTCCGCCTGGGACCTAATGCTGGGGTAAGCATGAGCACTTGCCAGAAACACGTGCGAGTCTACTTTGCTAAAGTGGAAGTAAAGGTCTAAAGAATTCTGGCGCATTCCTACAGCTTTGTACTTAGCCCGACTCAAGGCAGATAGCTCATACTGTAGAGAAGAAATCAAAGTGCCCTCAGCTTCCCTAGGCATTTCTTCAGGCTTCCACTTGTACCTGTAAATAGGCACAAACCTGTCAGGAGGAGAAGGAACCATTAAGCCTTTTCTGCTGCACAAGTAACCTCCTTCGCACCAGTTTTTGTAAACTTCTTGGTCTTGCGTGTCAAGTAGCAAACAGATATAGTGAATCCTTAAACTTGAGCACTTTGCTTGGACTCTACGACTACTTAACATTTACCTGGTCACGTACTCGTATCCGTAGTCAAGCAGTTCTTTGTTGTAAACGTTTGCCAAGTTCCTGTCGAAGTAAAGCGTTGACTTAGCTATGAGGGAGTGCAGAATGTGCACCATGTACTTGTAAAGCAGGTTGTACTCTGTAGTTGAGTTAGAGTAAGACTGGGGACTGTATTTTTTGTGGAAAAACACGTTAGTCCACTGCTCTAAGTTGTAATGGGCTTTAGTAAGGGCTATGATTGTGGACATGTAGTTGAACTTAGACAGACTCTGGAAGGCCAAAAGCAAGTTTTGCATTGCAGATATTTCCAAAATCAAAGTTTCTTTGTAAGGCGAAAGTTCGTAGTTCTGTAAGTTTTCTAGGTGGTTAATTAGTTCATGGCAGTTCCTTTCAAGTGAAAGCGGCAAGCTGTAGTCGCTGTCAGCGCATTCTTTGTAAATCTCGCTCATTTTGAGCTTGACAGTAAGTATTTGGAAGAACTCTTCGTACATCGGCTTCTTTTCAGCCTTAAGAATGCCAAAGACTTCTTCAACAAAGTCTTTGAGAATAGCGTCTCTGTTGGCATCCTTGAAGGTCACATGGGTAAAGGTATAGTACATCATGTCGAAGTTAACAACTCTGTTGATGACTTTCTTGAAAGGGTGGTCCTGGTCCAAGCTGTCGTGGATTCGGTAACACTCTTCGTAGTTCTGTTGTGCAAGGTGGTAAAACAACCTGTCGAAAAAAGACTCATCCATTTAAATGGAAAGGTACAAGATAGTGAAAACTATTGGTGACGGAACTTACGGAAGTGTTTCCAAAGGAGTCCACAGAAGCACTGGACAAGTGGTGGCCATCAAGCAAATGAAAAAAAGAGTCAGGTCATGGAACGAGTGCATTAACTTGAGAGAAATTAAGTTCCTGCTCAAGATAAACCACCCCAACATCGTGAAGCTTTTAGAAGTTATAAAAGAAAACAACTACTTGTCTCTGGTGTTTGAGTTCCTCGACAAAGACGTGTACCACCATATCAAAGACCGCACGAAACTGTTGTCCGAAACCCACATCAGAAACATAATTTTCCAAACCCTCCAAGGACTTGCCCACATGCACGAACAAGGCTTGTTCCACAGAGACCTCAAGCCTGAAAACTTGCTTCTCAAGTCCGGAACAGTTAAAATCGCAGACTTTGGATTAGTTAGGGACGCAAGAGCACAACCCCCCTACACTGAATACGTCTCTACGAGGTGGTACCGAGCTCCTGAAGTGCTTCTTAGGTCCCCCAACTACGGCCCTCCAATAGACATGTTTGCCCTGGGAGCACTTATGGCGGAACTTTACACTTTCAAACCCTTGTTCCCGGGCAGTGGCGAGGCTGACCAACTTTTAAAGATATGCAAAGTAATGGGCACTCCGCAAGACTGGCAAAGAGGAAAAACCATGGCCAAACAAATAGGTTTCAGGTTTCCTTTTGAAGCTGGGGTTCCTTTGGAGTCCCTTGTTCCAAACGCTTCTGAAAATGCTTTGAACTTAATAAGAGCTATGCTGGTGTACGACCCCTCCAAAAGAATTACAGCTCTAGACGCCTTAAGACACGACTACTTTTGCTGTGCTCTTCCTGTACCCAAAAACCCTAGTTTGAAGCCAGAACCCCCCGAAAAGGCCAGACCTAGGGAACTTCCTGAGTTCCCAAGACCTAGTCGTGAGCCCAAAATTCAGAAGTTAAGTGTGTACGAAAGAATGAAGCAAGCAAGGTATAGACCTGGTGTAGAATGTAACTAATAATATGGAAATGAACCCTGATGCTGTAGAGTTTGTTCCCCAGAACCCCTCTAAAGAGTTCAGAAAAAGGAAAAACCAAATGAAAGGCAAAGCTAAGGAATACACACTATCTGACCTGTATTTGGAACACCTTTCACTTAAGCAGAAACCTAAACGAGCACCTAAACCACCCAGACAAGCACCTAAGAACCCCCAAGACCAGATGATAAAAGCTAGAATATATTCAGAAGGCCAGATCCTAAGTGTCAGAATCAGCAAAAAAGACCTTAACTCAGGGAAGTACCAGGTTTTGCCCAGGAAGCCTACGAGGCTCAAAAAACTCATTAAGGAACAAAGAAACACTGAAGGTAGAGACACCAAAGTGATTCCCAAAGAGTTCTGGGTCAGAGAGTACGTAGACCAAGTTCTTTCACTTAAGCTGGACAACATAATTGAAGAGTTGCTTACAACTATTTTTTACTTCTATAAAAGAAAAAAAGAACAAAAACCCCATGCTAAAGTCCCCAAAAGGTTCGTAAAGGGCTTAAACGAAAGCTTGAAGTACCTTGATAAAGACAGAGCTAAGTGTGTAGTTATAGCTCCTAACATAGAAAAAGTTTCGGCTGAGGGCGGACTTGACGAACTTGTAGTCAGAGTGATTGCTAAAGCTACAGAAAAAGGTGTTCCGGTAGTTTTTGGACTTGACATGTCTCTTTTAGGAAAAATCTTAATTAACAAAGCAGTAAGTTTAGCTGCAGTTGCTGTTTTAGACTACTCAGGAGCCGAAGCTTTGTTTAGAAAAACTATAGAAGAACTAAACTTGCACAAAAGGAACTTTGAAGGAGTAGCTTATGATAGCTACACTTACTACCATTTTAGTTGACTAAATTAGTTTAATTTCAAATACTTTAGGACCGATTTCTTGTGTACTTAAACCTTCTTCACTGCACATTTCAAGAAACAACTTTTCAGTTTTAATGCGTCTTCGGTTACTCAGCCACACAATGCTACCTCTTAGGCACAGTTGCTTAAGTGTTTTTATGAGGTTGGGGTACTGCTTTACGTATATCAAAATATCTGAAGCCACAACTAAGTCAAAGTGCTCCATAGGGAAGGGGTTTCCCCAGGTATGGGGAATATGAGGCAGTACCTCCAAATCATTGAGTTTGCAGTTGTAAGCAATGTTCTCCGGAATCTGAGCATCGTTGTAATCTGAAGTGGTTATTTCAACTCCTAGTTTCTAATTATAGTGTACTTTTAAAAATATGCTCAGAACTCCACACCCTGCACCGATTTCCAGAACTTTGAGTTCTTGCAGTTTTGTGAGGTTCCCAAGCAGCCATTCTGCAAAGGCTTTGTTTCCAGGCCAGGCTTGGTTGGCGTTGTAGGGATGGAAAGAGAACTCCTGGATCTTTAACTGGACGTTTCCCAAAGTGAATTCATTAACTTCAAACTCCTGTTCAAAGTCCTCCTTCCCAAACAAGTCGTTCATTTTTAATAATGAACATTCAGGACTTTTTAACTTCCAACAACAAGGCAGAAACCAAGGATGAAACTACTTCCCATTCAGACTTACTTAAACTTTTAGAACCTTTAGTTAAGTCGCCTCAACCTAAAAAACCCTTTACTGAAACCCCTGAGTCCATCATTTCGTCTTTAGACCAGTACTTTAGTAACTCGCCCCTCAAACAGCCAAAGTCTTCAAGCGAAGACTACTTCCAGGAACTTTCTAGCTTAATAGGGGACTTGTCCCAGAAAAACAAACACATTCGCTTTTTGGCTCAGAAGAAAAGGTCTCCGATTAAAGTGGACTTGCCCGAAAAAGCTCCTTTTATGCAAAAACAACTCTTGGAAATTCAAGACTCTGAAGCTTACTTAGTTGTGTTTTCGAAAAATAACAAAGTCAAGCTAGAACAAAACAAACCACCCGAACCCAAACAAAAACACCCTGAAAAAGAAGTTGAAGAATTAGTAGTAGAACTGCCTGAAGAAAGTTACTTAGAGACCCCTGAAGTTTCAGAACAAGTTAGCCAAGATTCTTCAGAAGAAGATGAAAAAACCTTTCTTTTAGATACAGACTCAGATATTTCTTCCGAAGAGTTTGAAGACTTTCACTCAAAAACTCTCCAAATCACGCAAAGCTCCATAGAAGAAACTCAAGAGGAACTTCCTCCTCTCAAGCCTTTTAGGTTTTTCAAACAAAAACAACTAACAAAAACTGGAGAGAGAGAAGAAAACTGTGCAAAGTTCGGGTACCTTATGAAAAGAAGAGGAACTACAAACAAGTTCCACGAAAGATGGGTAGTTCTTAAGGGGTTCCAATTGATATGGTACAGAACTCCAGAAAGCAGTGTGCCCAAAGGAGCAGTAAGTCTTCCTTGTAGTTTAGTGAGTGTACTTGAGGACCAAAAGTGCTTTGCACTTAATCTGTTTGAAAGGTCTTTTGTGTTCAAAAGTGATAACAATGGAAGAGAGTGGAAATTTGCACTTGACAACAACATTTGTTACAAAATTTACCTAGAAAACACCCTGAACCCCTCTATTGAAGTAGTTTCGTTTTTCAAAGACTTGAAAAAGAGTTCGCTGATACTAAAAGACTTGAAGCACGAACATGATATTTTAAACATTATAGCTTTTTCTATTCCCGCCCATTCTAACCTTAAAGTTGTTCAACTTGACAGGTGCTGCCTCAACGACCAACAGTTGTCGCTTATATGCGAGTCGCTTTTAGGAAACATCCAAATCGAAACACTAAGTATCTGTGAAAACCAAATTACTTCAGAAGGCATCAAAAGTGTTGTGGAGTTGCTTAAGCAAACAGACCCAACTTGGAACACTTTGGTGAACTTGCACTTGTCAGGCAACTTCATAGAAGACGAAGGACTGCAATTACTGTGCAGGGGACTGCATGCCAGGTTCCAGCAGTTGTACTGGCCTAAAGGAATCAAAGACGGACCCTTTGACATCTTAGAAGTATGTGACAACAAAATAGGAGACAGAGGGCTAATGGCTCTAAACGCACTGCTTAGCAAAACAAGAACACTGATAGGCGATGAAAGCCCCCAAATGCGTCTGGTGCTTTCAAAAAATAACTTTACTTCAAAGTCTTTCATGGCATTTGTGGACTACATTGCAGACTTCCAAGGAATTTACTCCTTAGACTTGTCTTACTGCGAGAAACTAGAGCCTTCAGACATACAAGAGTTGGCTGAAGGCTTGAAAACAAACTCCTCGCTTATGTACTTAGACTTACGTGGAATACCTTTAGAAAAAACTTGCATTGACTCCTTAACTCAAGCTTTAAACACCAACTACATACTGGCGTGTGTAAAGATTTCAACCAACGAAGGAATAGCTCAAGAACTTATTGTAAGCGAAATAGGGTCTCAGTTTTCTATTGAGGCTTATTAACTGCTTTTTTAGCTTTTTTGCGGAAGTGCTTAAGTAAGTCTACAATGACTTCAGGTTTGTTGTCTCTTTGCATGTTAAGTTCAATCATGTCTTGTTCGTTTTTGTAAAGAAAACTAGGTTTGTAAAAGTAGGGGTCAAAACTTTTAGTCCAAATGTTAAAATAGTAGTAAACTGCTACCAGCCAGTCACCCAAAGTAACTGTTTTGTGCCTAAGGTAGTTGTCAAGGTCCTTTTTTTTGTTTTTGTTTTTGTAGTAAGCTGCCATTTTAGCTATTAGCTGGGTGTCTTCTTCCGTACTTACTTGCCCGTAATAGTGCACAGGCAGAACTAGTTTTTCAAAGTCCACTGTTTCTTCGTTCACATGGATGAACATTTGGGAGTCTTCGTCCCAGTTAGTAAAGGTAAAGGTAACTGGTTTGTTTCTTTTGCGGCGGTAGAACTCCATGTTGGTGTAGTTTTCCCTTCTAGCTTTTAACACCCACTGTGGAACCCAGGAGTCCCTTTCCCACTCCTCTTGCAGAAAAGTTCTTTTTGCTTCTACTAAAGAAACATAAACTAGGGCTGCTAAGAGGTACTTTCTGTAATACTTTGTTTTTTTTTCCTCTAAAATTTTGATTCCTCTGAGATAGGACTTTAAGTGTTCACTTCTGAGTTTAATAAACCAAGACATACTATTACAAACATGCACGAAGAGTGGAACGGCCTAAAACCTAGAAAGTTCAGAACTTCCAAAAAGATAATTGAGCCTATACCCCAAAACACAATTAAGCAACTAGGAACGATAGGGCAAACCAGCAAAGGCATTGAGAAACTACCTGAAAAACGGCACTTTGACCAAACGAAACCCCAAATTGCGAAAGAGGAAAAACCTTGTTTCAGAATCATAAGGAACCCACACCCTTCTATGGAAAAGGCTAAGCAACTAAACAAACTAGACACTGCTTTGCAAGCTGCAAGACCTAGGCCTGAAAGCAGGTGTGTAATGGTTTTGACTAAGCACTATAAGAACTTGAAAACTAGGTTCTTCAAGCCCAGCTCCAAAGTAGAACTCCTATCTAAAAGAGCCAGCACTGTCAGCCAACTCAGCGACTCGCACATAAAAACCAGTGGATTCATCAGGTCCAGACTAGGCCAGCGCAAAGAACTTGAAAGGCTAGAGCATATGAAAAAAGTAGGCTCTCCCGGGTACAAAGGAACCATTAACTTTAAAATCAAAAAAGCCAACCAGAGTTCCCATGAAGATAAGTTACAAGTCCAGAATCTTTTAGAGTGGGAAAAACTCAAACTTCCTCAAGCCTATTAATTGGTCTAATTAACCTATTAGATAAATTACTTCTACTAAAAAGGAGTAGAAGCAGAGTTGAGAAATCAATTAGATTATGCTCTTAAGAATACTTTCATAGTCTCTTACCCACCTTTTAGTGTCAAATAGTGGAGTTGTAAACCTGTTATGTTCAACCTTTAGCCTTAATAGCTTCAACTCAGTTGAGCCCCCTCTGTGTTTGATATGTAAAGGCAAGTGTGCTTCTTGCTGAGGGTGCACAGGGCCAGTAGCTAACCTTACAGCTTTTTCTTCATAGTCTGTGTGAGAAATTGCAATCATTTCCTCGCACCTTAAAGCTTTGCACAAACTAGCACCTACTCTTGAAGCCAGTGATTTAAGTGGGTATGTAACCATAGGTAACCCACTCCAAAGTAGGTCGCATCCTGTGGTGTGACCGTTGCACAAAGGAGTATCTAGGCATAAGTCTGCTAAGTAGCATCTGTTTATGTGCAAGGTCTTAGGAGCTACTTCAGTGAACACTATGCGTGAAGAATCTATGCCGCAAGAAGCTGTGTGCTTGAGTATGTTTGCTTCGCCAGAAGCAGGGAACCTCAGCAGCCACAGTACACTGTTTGGAACTCTTTTAAGAATCCTCATCCAGATTTTAAAGGTATCTGGGTCTATTTTGTAGAGCTGGTTGAAGTTTGCAAACACGAATTTGTCCCTTGGAAGTCCAATTTCTTCACGAGTAGGTCTTTGCTTTAAAAGTCCAAGACTTGACTGTGCGTGGTCGTTGACAAAGTAAGAGTTAGGCATGTAAAGGAGCTTTTCGGAGTAGTACTTTTTGTACTCTGGTGGAGAAGCTGTTTTGTCAGTAACTAAATAGTCAATGTAGTCTGCTCCCATTGTATTGGGAAAGCCACATAACGAAACTTGAATCTTTGCAGGCCTCAAGGCAAATATTTCATTCCTAGACCCCTTTGTGTACCCGTTGAGGTTTACTAGTATGTCAATGGCGCAGTTGTGTATCAAACTTGCAGCTCTGTAGCTGTCAGATTCCCCTGACAAGTCGTAGAAGTAGTCACATTCATTTTGAATCTTCAGTCGGTAAGAAGAGCAATCGTTGGGTGACAAAGAGAAACAGTAAACAACAAAACTTGACTTGTCGTGCATTCCAAACACGCTCTGCATTAAATGAGCAGTAGGATGATCTCCGAAGTCTGAAGAAACGTACCCAATGCGTATTTTGTTTTTGGGGGTGTATTTGTAAGTTTGGAAGCAGGGGTAGTTAGCTACTAACGTTTTGGTGTGTTCTGCGTACTTTTGAGAAATAACTAGTTTATCCTCAGGAGCTAAAGGGTAAACCATTGCGTGGAAAGGCTGGACTGAAGGCACCACACCTGTGTCTACTTGGTGCTTAAGGAACTTTACAAGTTCTTCAAAGTCCTTGTCTCTGTTTTCCCAATCGCAAATGAAAGTTTTGGCGTAAACCATGTTGCAGAAAGCTTCAGGAAAAAAAGGAGTGATTTCTAAAGCCTTTTTGTAACAAAGTATAGCGTTGGGTACGTCCCCCATGTCTTTCATAACGTTAGCCAAGTTGTTTAGAGTGAGTGAAGAAGAGGGGTTGAGTTGCAGACTGTATTGGTAGTAAGTGAGGCACTGACTGAGGCTTTGGGAGTCTTTTAAAATAAGTGCCATGCAAGTGTAAGCTTCAGAACAAGAGGGGTCAATCATTACTGCTTGGTGGCAGTGCAGAAGTGCTTGGCTGATGTTCCCTTGCATCTTCAGAATAGAAGAAATGTTGCAGTGGGCTGCTGTCATTGCTGGGTTGATTTCAATAGCACGAAGGTAGCACTCCTGAGCTTCTTTGACCTTGTGTAAGTCAAGGTAACAGTTACCTAAGTTATTGTAAAGGTGCTCATTACTGCCTGCCAAACCGATTCCAGTCAAAAAAGTTTTGATGGCTTCTTGGTGCAGTTTTTGTTTACGAAGTAAGTTGCCTTTGTAGTTGTAAGCAAGAAAGTTAGTGCAGTCCAGAGCTAAAGCATTGTTGAAGCACAAAAGGGCTGGTTCGTTTTGGCCCAAAGACTCGTGCACTAGTCCTATTGTTAATTGGAGAATACACGAGTTTTCAAATTTTGCAGCAGTTTGGTAAGCCACCAAGGATTTTTCCAACAAACCGAAAGACTTCAAGCACTCAGCATAGCCAAGCCAGTATGTTGCGTTGCGAGGTTCTGCCATACAAGCTTGCTGGAAACAAGCAATTGCTAGTTGGTAGTTGTTTTGTTGCAGGTAAAACTGGGCGTATTGGTATAAAGATTGCGAAGACGGAACCAAGTTTCCTTGGCTGTATCTTTCCGCCACTTGACTGCCGAATTCCATTTTTTATAGTTACTTGATTTTACGCTTTAGAGACTTGGAAAGACTAGTGGCGTACAAAAAGCTGTGTGCCCAGCCTGCATAACTTCCCAAAGCTTCCTGGATAGCTTCTACAGCCATGGAGTAGCTTTTTTTGTTAAGTTTGTCTGTTTTCTTTTTCATATAGTGATTCTGTGCGATTCTCCACATGTGGATGTCTATAGGCACAACACTGAACTTATTGAGTCCAAACAACAAAATGCAGTCTGCAACTTTAGGCCCTACTCCGTCTAGTTGCATCAAGTTGCTTTTAGCTTCTTCCTGAGGAAGCTCCTTCAAGCCTTCTAGCCAGTTTTCTCCGCCGTTGTCAATTATTTTGCGCACAGCACCAACTATGTACTTAGCTCGGTAGCCCAGACCTAGTTTGAGCAGGTCTTCTCTAGTAGCTAAGCTAAGTTGCTCCGGAGTAGGAAAGGAGTACCACTTTTTGCCGTGTTTTTCAGTAATTAGTTCCCCATAAGCAGTTCGGATGCTGTTTAGGTTGCGTTCTATTCTTTTAACATTGTTGTTTTGGGAGACAATAAAGGCCATGGTGCACTCGAAGGCGTTCTGCTTAACGATTCTTACGCCCGGCTTGACTTTCCAAGCTTCTTCGAAAAGTGCATCCTTCTTCCACTCTTGGTAGCACTCTAGCAAGTCAATGTCTAAGTTAAGGAACTTAACCACTTCCTGTTCGCTTCCTTGGGGAGTCAGTTTCCACTCAAAGCCCAAGTCAGTAGTTCTGATTTCCAAAAGCTTATTACTAAGACACCCCACGTACCTTTCAGAGACATAAGTCCAGTTAAAAACCTGTCCGATGAAAAAAGTGTTCGAAGGAGTAAACTCAGACAAAGAAGTTTTAATTAAGTTCCAGCCCATTTTAATGTAAGCTATGGCCAGGCCTAGCAGTTAGTTTCTCTGGAGTTGTGTTAAGTACGAAGCATAGTACTTCGCCTTGACCGTCTGCCAGAGTTAATGGCTAAAATTATTATAACCATACTTCAACCAAATAAGTTCAAAAAACCCGCAAAAATTACTTTAGCTTAGTTAAACCCTAAACAACAGCCCTAAGACTAGTTGGGGTCAGTTTTATAAAACCGTAATAGAAAAAGCAAAACGCGCCATGTTTACAGTTATTTCTAATGTTCAAGAACACATTCCAATCAGGGTTTTTGTCCATTCTTTACAGCATAGGGGCCAAGCCACTCCAAATTTGGGACAAAAACGTGCAGAATGGGCACATAAAACGCATTACTGACCAAGACATTCAGAGTTCCGTGCTGGAAATAATGGGGACAAATGTTTCAACAACATACATCACTTGTCCAGCAGACGCAAACAAAACTTTAGGAATCAAACTGCCTTTTCTAGTGATGATAATCAAAAACCTAAAAAAATACTTTACCTTTGAGGTGCAGGTGCTAGATGACAAAAACATCCGCAGGAGGTTCAGGGCCTCTAATTACCAAAGCACCACCCGGGTCAAGCCTTTCATTTGCACTATGCCTATGCGGCTGGATGAAGGTTGGAACCAAATCCAGTTCAACCTTTCTGACTTCACTCGCAGAGCTTATGGAACTAACTACATTGAAACTCTCAGGGTGCAAATCCATGCAAACTGCAGAATCAGGCGAATTTACTTCTCAGATAGACTTTACTCGGAAGAGGAGCTTCCGCCTGAATTCAAGCTATTCTTGCCTATTCAGAAGCAGTGAGATAATTAGCTAACTTGTTTAACTTAACTTCATTCAAATCAGCGTATGAAAAACACCTGAGATCGGCCCTATTCACGGTTCATTAAATAAGTCTACTGCTGCAACTGTGTTTAAACATGTCAGAGTCTAAGTCCCTAGTTTCAAACTGCCCCTTAAGGATTTAAAGTTGGAGCTACTTGTTATTGTCTAGGGGGTTTAAAATAAACCATGAAAAAGGCTGAAGCAAGCATCTGCTCACTCTCAGAAATTGCCCATAAAACTGAGTTAAATTACAAGGAAGTACCCTCTTTTTATTTTTACGAGAACAATAACAAGTCCAAAACAACTTTAGAGGAACCCTGCATTTGTGGTTGTAATACCCCTATTCTTTTCTCTAGGAGACTACCTCAAGTGCCTTTTTCTTCGCCCAAAGAAAACTTCACTGCGTTGTTCGCACTTTTCGGGCCCGTTGACTACGTTTCCAAGCCCTGCAAGTTGCTTGATACCAGCATTAATGTTTATGATCTTTTCCATTCTATATTGAAGGTCAGGAAAAACTTAGGACGAGTCAGTTGGAGGAGCGTGATGAAAACTATGGGCTTGCCCAAGTCCCATCGGGATCTCAGAAAAGCTATTAGGACTTTTTACAAAAAGTATCTGAAAGCTATTGAAGTCTGGGTCATGGAAAAAGGTCCTGTGACTATTGGCTGCATAAATACACAAGTGGTAGTTACGATACTCAAAGAGTTCTTGCCTGGTTCTTGGAAAAGGTCGGAAGAGGGCCACGAAAGTACTCAAGAAAGCGAAAGTGTCAAAGAGGAAGACGACATTCCTTCTGAGGTTTATGAACTACTGCAGGAACTAGTGACTAAGGTTGAAACTGAGTTCCAAGATCCTTGGGATTTCCTTAAGAAGCGCCAAGCCAAAAAACCTTCTCTTCCTGATTTGAATGCTGTCAAGTACGATAAGCCCATTTTTAAGGTTGAATATTTAAAAAGACCCAAAGCACCAAAGGAACCTAAAGAACCTAAGGAGCCCAAAGAACTCAAAAAGGAAGAAAAACACTCAGAACCTCCCAAGAAAAAAAGAAAACTCCAGGAATGCTATATTCCTAACTTAATGACTCCCGAATTTAGGTCTAAAGACCCTTCAGAAATGGGGTTTAAAACTCACTTCAAAAGTAGGTACTTGCCAATTGAACTCCAAAAAGAGCAACAAAGACAAGAGCAACTCTTCCAGTCTAATGAGTCCAAAGCTCACTTTATCAGAAAAAAGCAGTCAGCCCTTAACATCAAGCGGTGCTGTGGAGTGACTTACGTAGTGCCTTCTGAAAGCGAGCAGGTAGGAGTTAGTGACAGTTTTTCTCCACTTCCTCCTTTGGCCTTCCAAGTAGGAACTCTCGAAAGAATAGTTCCCGAAGACGAAAGGAGTTACTACTCCCAAGTCTCCAGAGTATATATCAAAGAACTGTTTAACTCTTCAGGACTCATTCGCTGCACAATCCAAAACAACTACGGAGAGCACGAACTCAAAGAAATGGTTTTGGGCAACTCAGAAGAAGGCCAGGAAATCTTTTTCGAAGAAATTAGTGAACTCTGGAGAGTCCTGGGAAAAGACTCTTTTGTTGTTCTTCACTTCCAAATGGACTCCCATAATTTATTGCAACCAGCTGTGCCGGGCAAAAGGGGCAATATTCTAATAGGGTTCTTAGTTAAAAAAGGACTTTGCGGAACTAAGTCTGTGAAAAGGTGTCTTAATTTAGAAGAACTTGCAACCGACCCACTCAACATGTACGCTTACCAGCTGAGAACTGAGCTGTACTTAACCAAAGCTATGTGGGAAATGGCAGACTCCCATACCAAAAAGCTACTGTGCAGTTTCATTGCTGAATTCGAAGTGTTTATCCAAGGAATGCTTCCCAGGTGGAACAGTTTGAGAGAAAAAGTTTATGGACAAAAGAAGATGGAGCCTAGAAAAGGAATACTTTTGCTCAGCAAAAAGTGCAACTGTGTTCCAGAAGCCCTACATACCACTCCTGAAGGAACTTGGACCCAATCCAGTACAGAAGTAAAACTAATAACTAGCACCTGCCCAACTTGCAAAGAAGCAACTATGCATACAGACTACAACTTTGAAAACGGGATAAGTAAACTCCTAGAGTCGAAGCAACCCCCTAACGTGTTTTACTTGATAAACACCCGAGACAGTTTTTCCTACGACCTTAAAGTAAAAGAAACCCTGCTAAAGGTTAACGGAAGAAAAGTCACCAAAAAAGAGTACTTCTTCGATAAAAAAGACATTCCCAACAACTTCAAGGAGTACGAAAGACACAGAGAAGGGAACTGGGTCCGGGTCGGAATTACTACTTACTCAGGTTTCTTTTCCCAAGAAGAACTTAATAACCTAGAAGAACTAGCTAGAAACACCGAGAACGACTTTAAAAAGGGCCGGTTCATTACAAATACAGCCCAACCTACTTACGGAGCAGGAGGGCACATCAAAAGGACAAAGTTCTTTTTTGGGTCACGTTACATGTGGACAGCTTGCCAACTTGCAGAAAGGCAGTCGAAGGTAGCAGCAGGTGTTAGAGTTGACGTGTCGCCTACTCCAAAGTGGATGAAAGAAGGAATTGAAGAACCTTTAGTGGAAGCTGGAATCATAGAAAAAGACTTCATTAACTCCATAGCTATGAACATTTACCATGACGGCAAAGAAGGACTAGCTCAGCACTTTGACGACGCTGTTAGGTTCAAGCAGCCTATTTACACTGTAAAGTTGGGGAGTGACTCTAGGCTTTCGTTTGGGTCGCAGTTTTACGGGTACCTAAACGGCGCTTTCTGCATTCCGTGTCCGAGAGGAGTAGTTTGTGTGATGGAAGAGTGCAGTTACGCTGCAAACGCTGCAAAGCACTGCGTGAGACCCTGTGACTTAACTGGGAGGTCAATAACTCTGATTCTGAGACAGATCCACCCCTTCATAATGGAAGAAGCTTTGAAGTACGACGAACAAGTAGACCTTCCAACTTGGTTTTCGTGCTTATCAATCGACGAAGAAGCTGTGAGCTATTCAAAACAAAAAGAACTTGAAGCTAAGCGGCTGCTCAACGGTTCCACCGAGATTGAAGAAACAATGGAGTATTTAATTCAGAATGTCTGCAAAATTTTGAAACAAGAAACTAAGGCTTAATTTAAAGTCGTTTCATAATAAATAGATGAAAAAAGGCTTTAAGAAGTTCTTCACGAAAAAGGACAAAAGTCCCCAAAAAGAAGAAGCAAAAGAACAGGAAGAAGCTTATGTCAAGGTAGAAGGCAGCACATTAACTACTTTAAGCAACACTGAACTTATAGACATCATTTATAAGTACGACTCTGAATTAAGGTACTTAAACACCCAAATAGAAACTTTAAAGGAGTCCCAGGGCAAACTAACTAAGTGCCAAGAAGAAATGCAACTGTACAGACAACACTTCGAAGGTATGCAAGAAGTGGTTTCTGAGAAAAACCAAGAAATCTCTCGTCTGAAAAACGAAATCGATATAAAGAACCAACAGAACACTGAGCACATTGCTAACCTTGAAAAGGAGTTTGAAGAGCAGAAAAAGGAGACCGAAAGTGAATACCTCAAGAAAATCCAGAGTCTAGAGTCCCTTCTGCAGCAAAAAAGCTCTTATGAGGAAACTGGTCAGAGCTCCAAAATCAACCAACTTGAAGCCCAAGTTAAAGACCTTCTTGAAGAAAAGTCTGTTCTGGCCAAAGAAAACCACGAGTTATCTGAGAAAATCAAAGTTTTCGAACAAGAAAACGCAAAACTCTCTCAGAACCTAGACAGAGCACTTAAAAAAAGAGAAGTTGCAAAGAACGAAGTACTCAGACTTAACAAAAAACTAGAAACACTTTCCCAAGAACCTAAGTCTTCCCCTGACAAGTTTGGCGAGCTGTTTAAACTTGACAACTCAGATCTATCACCTACTGAACAAAGCTCAATGCACTTACTCAAAAAAGAACTAGAGTTTCTGTACAAAGACTTAATGAACATGATTATGAACGGCTCCACAACCTCAGTAGGGGATTCCTTAGCTTACACCATAACCTCAGAGGACTTTTCTAACTTTGAAAGGAGACTTAACAATGCCTTAGTTCAGGTAAAAGAAGCCCTGGACTCCCCAGAAGCAGTGGCCACGGAAAATTCTTGGTCTTCAAAGTTCAGTTCAGCTGTTGCCAGAGTTAAAGATAACATGAGTGAAAAAGGACCTGTTAAGATCTTTTCTTGCATAGGCTCTCAAGAAGAACCCCGTCAAAGACCCAGAACTAACCAGGGCCGTCGCCTCATAAGTAATACAGGAGGAAACCGCCCCCGAATGGGAAGGAATGTTTAAATAATTAAATGGAAGACTGGCACAACACTTTATGCGACTTCTCTAATGCGACAATTCCTTGCATGGTGAGTTGCTTTTGTCCAGTTGCTGGAACTGCTTGTGTTCAGAAGACAGCCATTCAGATGTTTGAGCCTCAAACAGCAAATAGGGCCTTTTTGCTAGCTTGCTTGGGCTGCTGTATAGGAAACGCTGTTAACAGACAAAAAATAGCAGCAACTTACGGAATTGAAAGTAACTACTGCAAAGACGCTGTAGTGTACTGCTTTTGTTGGGTGTGCATGAGTACCCAGGAGTACCTAGAAGTAGTTTGGAGGAAGACTCCTGTTTAATAAATTCCAAAGTAATATAATAAATGGCATCAAACCAAACTGCTGAATGTCCTTTTAATCCTAATCATAAGGTACCTGATAAACGTTTGATCTGGCACATCATAAAGTGTCAAAAGAACTTAAAGCCCGACCAATTGAAAAACCTAACTAAAGTAAGGTGTTCTTGGAATCCAGAACACTGGGTAGACCAAAACGACATTGTAGAGCACATGCAAAACCAATGCGGAAGCAGACCGTCAGAACAGCAAGTAAAGTTCCAGCAAGACTATATACAACGAAAAAACAGAAGGAACAAAGACCAAGTGCCACCTAAAAGGCACAAGTCATTAGAAAGTTCTGACAGCAAAATAAAAGTTGAAAGGGAAGAAATCAAGCAACAAGACGGATTCACTGTAAGCAAAGTCAAAAGAAAAGTAGTGGAAGAAGAAACCAAAACTGAACCCTCTAAAAAGAAACCTAAAAGGAAAAAGCCCCAGCCTAAACAACTCGAAAACAATAGAAGCAGATCTGTTGCAAAGTCGCAAAAGAACGAAGACGACTGCCAGAACCAGATTTTCTAGTTTTCTAATAATAACATATAAATGCCTAATCTTAAAAAGAAAAAAAGAGGGAAAAAAGCACACAAACTGCACCAAATGTTTCGGTTGTGGAAGTCGCATACTTTGTGGAAGTAACTCGTAATTAGGAAAAACCAAGTGCACTTAATAATAAAAGCTTACAAGTTCCGGTTCAAAAAGTTGTTCCGGAAACTAGTAACAGGATGCAGTGTTAGCAAAACTTTGCCTTATAAAGCAAGAATTTTCAATCTTTGGTTAGAATACTCCAATTCAAAGACCAAGAAAAGACTCCAAAAAGCCAATTCCAAGTACCTCTTGTTTCTTAAACAAAAAGTTATTTTGGGCTGGGAAAAACAACTTAGGCTGCAAAGAAATTATAAAGAACTAAGCCAAGAAGCTTTGTGCTACCACTACAAAAGCTTACTAGTATCTGTGCTGAAAGGCTGGAGACAAGTTGTTTTCCACGAAAAAAACTTAATTGAGTTTAGAATTGAGTCAGTGCGCAGGTTCCTCAGAAGAATTTTGTCGAACTGGAAAATAGTAGTAAGGATTAAGGAACAAAAAAGTTATCTGAGTTTTAGAATCCTAAGTTTCAGAGACAACTACAGCAAACTTAAAGCTTTTTCAGCGTGGAAAAGCACAGTTAGATACAACAAAAAGGTCAGAAAGCTCCAGTTGTACCTCAATTACTGGAAAAAAGTATTTTTCAAAAGCAAAGAGTTCCAAAAAGAATTCACAGAAAGTTGCAGACAAAGGCACTTAAGCAACTACTACTTCAAACGACTAGTGAACTTCTGGAGGTTCTCTCAGATCCTTAAAAAGTCCAGAAAGTTCAGAACTAAACTTGTCTTTGCAAGCTTTAAAAGGCAAACAAAAAAGTCTATGTTGAGGAAACATAAGCAAAAACAAAGAAAAATCTGGCTTGAATCGAAGTACAAAAACAAACTCGTAAAGTCAATTTAGAAACAAAAAAGCTTTAAAGCACTTGCAGTTTACTGCAACATAAGTTTAAGCAAGTTCCAAAGCGAAAGACTAGCAAATAGGTTCTTTGAAGCACAGTTTTACAAAAGAGTAGTGGGCAAAGTACTTGAAGCCTGGAGAATGCTTTCCCTAGTAAGCACTAATTAGATCAACATTGTGGACGACCACAAAAACTGCAAAAGACTTGAAAAATCTTTTAGAGTTCTAAAAGACTTACTTGGAAAAACTCAGAAACTAAAACTAAGTGCTTCACTACACTTCAGAAAAGTTCTACAACTCAAATCACTTTTAGGGCTAAAACAGGTAATTATTCCCGAACTAATCCTCAAGCACAAGGCCCTTAAACACTCTAAAAACTCGCTAACCAAAAAAGCCCTTGCCTCCATCAAAAGGTTTGCTCAAACTTCAAAGTCGCCTTGGGTTTTCCGAAACTACAGACAAAACTTACTCCACAAGTCACTAGTTTCTTTGAAAATCAACATTCTTGCTTCACAGCGTAAAAACTTCGTATGCAAAAAGTAAACTTTACATAGGCTGAAGTGGTTTATATTTGAGAAAAAGTCTAAGTGCCTCAAAAAAGCTTTTACTTACTGGAAAACACTCCACAGACTAAGGATTGTGTTGGCAGCTGTAACTTTTGAAAAGAAACTCTGGACAATTTACATATGGAAGTGCAATGCAAAACTTAAAGCAATTAATTTCTAAACTCGTGTTACTTAGTACTTTTCTGAGTTTCTGTAAACTTTCATGAAAGCTTCTGGGTCTTTGATTTTTTTCCTGATGTCTTCTCTTTTCACTAGCTGTTCAAGGGCTTTGTAGACTTTTGCGTTCTTTTCCATTTCTTCTTCCAAATGCTTGAGCTTTGATTTTTGTTCTCTGTTTCTGAACTTCCTGAAAAGGTTGCTTTGGTACTCAAAGGTTCCCCAGTTCTGGACGTACTCTTCTTCAGACTTTAGTTGGTGCTCTTCAGGGTCTTCGTGTTCTAGAATTTCCTGCAAAAGATCGAAGTCTTCTTCACCGTAGAGTTCACCGGATTTTTCTTTGTTTAGTTCTCTTGTTCTTCTAACGTAGTTTTCGTAGTTAAAAGCTTGCAAAACCAAATGTTTGTGGAGCTTCTTTTTGAAGTCTTCTTGCACTGAGGGCTCTTGGAAGTAGTTTTGCAACTTAGCTGAGTCTTCTTCTTGTTTGGCCTTTTCAGAGAGCTGTTTGGACCAAAGGATAAGTCCTATTTCGCTTTCCAAAGCTTTGTGCATTTGGGGCTTGAGTGCTTTTGGAGTTAGTTTCTGGGAAAGTTCTTGGTCGTAAGCTTTAAGTTCTTGTCTAGTCATGCTTTTTTCAACTTCAAACCTTTTGTCAAAGTAATTGTCTATGATTGACTTAAGGGCTTCTTCTGCCCACTCTTGTGGCTTCTTCCTGAGGTCGCAGAAGTCAAGGGACTTGTAAGTTGATTCTAGAGTGTCTTCCTGGAAGTTTAGGTACTTAGGCATGTAGGCTTCTTTTCCGTATATAGCTTCGACATACCTTCTGTCAAGTTCTACCCTAAAAGGATAGTTTTTGAGCATGTTTTCATGTGAGTCTTCTATGAGCAAGGTGTACAGTTCATCCATTTCTTCGTTGAGATCTTCTTTTTCTGCTTTTTTATCCAATTCAGCAAGTGGCTTGCCTTTTTGTCTTTGGTTCAGACGTCTTTCAATTTCTTCCATAACTTGGTAGATGCTGTCAATTTCAAGTATTTCTAGCACTTCGTCGTTGAGCTCATCAACTGAAGGCTTAATGTAGAATTCACTAAACAGGTTCTTAAGTCTAACTCTGTTGGGGTCTGGGTGGTAAATGTGGTCGTCATTTTTGAGTCTGTCTTCGTGAATCACTTCTATTCTGCGTTTTCTGATTTCTTCCATATCAGGCACAAAGTTGGTCTTGATTAGATTTAGCCCTTTCTGCACTGACTTACAGCCTGTTTTAACGTAAATTTCTCTCTTAAATTCTTCCTTGAACTGGTCTTCAACTTCTGGGAAAGTTACTGTTTCAGGGTAATTTAAATTCACTGTTTCTGTAGTAGAAGCTTTTTCGTATTCTTTTTGGAAGTTAAATTTTTCTTGGTCAAGAGCTTTTGAAAACTTAGCCATAACGTTCCATAGTTTGTGCATTGCTTCTTGCAAGTTGTTTCCGATGCTTTTGTGGAGGAACCTCTCGGACTTTTGTCTGAAGTAAAATCTGTAATCTTCGATGCTGAAGAAGTTAGAAGTGGGGTAAAGGTCAGGGCTGATTTGGGGCTTTTCAGGAAGACTAGCAACTAAGTCTTCTATGTAGGACTTGTTATTGTCTTCATGGACGTGCATAGGAATCTCATAGTAGTCCTTTTTCAAGTGGTCATAAATCCTTGAAGGCAGTTTTGTAGGTTCTAAAAAATAGTTCCTGTGAACAAAGTCCTTGAGTTCTTTGAGCAACTGCTTTTTTTCGATTTCGTGGGCTTCCTTTGCTTTTTTTTTGATAGTTTCAATTCTTTCTTTGTACTTCTCTAAAAATCTTTCTTCAATCAGTGAGTTAACCTTTTGTTTGAGTTCTGCTTCGTTTTCAAACATTTTTTCAATTATGTTTTTACGCTCTTCCACGTAAGTCTTAGCAGTTTTTGAGTCACTAGCCATTTTCAGCAGTTGTGAGTCTTTTTCCTCTAAGTTTTTTGACAGTTTTTCAGCCAAGAAGAACCCTTTTCTGACGTTAGTTACTTCTACGTTCTGGTCTCTAGCGTCAATATCGAACTTAGTTAAAAAGCTTTTAACGTCGAACTCAAAGTCTTTTCTTTGGTAGTGAGAGTCTGGGCTTCTTTCGTTCAGCCAAAACCTTATGGACTGAGGGAAGTCTCTGTACCACTCCTTCACTGGCAAAAGTTCGTTTTTCCGACTTTCCAGTTCAACTTGGTCTTTGGTCTCAAACATTTGTTCTACTAAACTTTGTGGCACAGGGAAGTTCACACTCCAGTCAGGCACTGCGTTGTTTCTGCTCAGAAGCTTCACTGCGCCTTCTAAAAAGTCAGGGTGCGAAACTAAGTTTTGGGCTACAGTGTACTCTAGTTGCAAAACTTCTGCAAATTCCAAGTCTTTGGCTGAGTTGATTAGTTTCCAAGTCAACTCTAAGGCAAAAGGCGACTTCTTTGAAAGCACTTCCAGGGTTTGTTTGGCCCACTCTGTTTTGCCAGTTTGGGATTCTATTGTTAGCCTTTCCAAGGCTTCCGAGAGACTAGGAGCGCAGAAGCACCTGTAAATAGCTGGCAAAATATCCCTTATAGAGAAAGGATCAGGATTTTCCCAGTCAATCTGATCTATGATTCTATTCTCAAAGTCCACTAAATGGTTTTCAATAGGCTGGCCTGTAAATCCCTTGTAAGTTTTGAAAGGCGATTCTCTGGAAGACTCCTCCCGTAATTGGTCTTTAAAGTAGATGTCAGCCATTACCATTTTGATGTTTTCTCTGCGCTCTCTCCAGTACTTGTCTAAGTTTGTTCTGTTGAATAACTCGTTTCTGGAGTTTTTCAAATTCTTTTCGTCTAGAAGTAGCTTCTCAGTTTGAACATCCAGCCAAACGTCTCCGTAAACCGATTCACTGCCTAGGGGTTGCTGGTACCCCGAAATGCTCAAAATTAGATTTTCCCAAAAGGAATCTGTTAACTCTGAATGGAAACTAGCAAGTCCAGCATGCACAGCATCGCTTCCTTTCAAAAACTTGCCTGTAAGTGCTAAGTACATCCCTAACTCTCCCTGGAGTCTCGAAAGTACGTAACTTGCTCCTCCTGTCGGAATGAATCCAAAACTTGTTTCTGGGAAGCTTATCAAGGTGTCAGGGGTAGTCACTGGATAGTGAGTTAGCGAAGAAATAGAAGCTGCGCTGCCTAGGGCCTTTCCTGTGAGGAAGGTTAGTGTCGGAGTTTCTAACTGGGCAGCCTGGTAAGTTAGGTGAGTGAGCATCTGGAGATATGGCTTTACGTCCTTTCCTTCAGCAGTGGCCTTAGCCAAGTACAAGTAATCGGTTCCGTAAGAAAACATTTCTTGAGACCCAATCCATAAAATCCCCTTAGCTTCAGAGTCCCTGTCTAAGTTAATGAAGTTGCGGTGCAAGTAGTCAAGGGACGAGTGGGTGAGAGTGTTTCCTTTGTGTGGTGTATTGAAACTCAGCACTGCAGAGCAACTCCTTTTGCAGTTAATGAAGTCTTGCTACTTAAGTCTTACATGTTTGGGAAGCTTAGATTCCGGGTAGAGGAGTCTGGAAATTCTTTTTTGACTGCCTTTTAACATTTATAAACTAAGATGTCAGGCATAAGAAAAAGTGCTTTTAACTCACAAAACCAAGTGCAAGAACTTATTTATGAAAACGAGGAACTAAAAGCTAAGCTTATGGAAGCAAACACTACTATTGAGGCCCTTAAGCGTGAAAACACTGCTTTAGCTAAACGACTCAGTGCGTTTACTTCCTCCAGGCCTGTTACTGGGGACTCCACTTTTATCACTAACGGGGGAGATTTAAATATTACCTGTGAAAACTGTGGAAAGGAAGTTCCTCGTTCTAATTTTGATACTCACTCTTCTTTCTGTTCACTGCATATTTCAAGGTGCCCTGGCTGCAACCAACCCTTCAATTCAAGGGATCTTGAAATTCATATGGAAGAAGCCAAAGGCACAGTTGCAGATGCAGTCAAAGATGCCCTGAACGGAGATATAAATAGTCTAGACAACAGGCACTTCCATGGGTTTGACTTCGACATAAGCCCTTACGAAGAGTCCCAGAACTCCTTGGTCCACATAGCTGTTCAAAGTGGACAAAAAGAAACTTTGCACTACCTTTTGGAAAAAGGCTTGTCTCTCAAGACACAAAACAAGTTTGGAGAAACGCCTCTCCACATAGCAACACGCAACAAAGACATCCAAATGGTCCAGTTTTTGGTGAGTAAAGGCTGTGACTGTAATGTTGCAAATGCACTGGGCGAGAGTCCTTTATCTCTTTCCCAAAGAAACGGTTTCCACGAAGCTACTTTAGCGTTTAATTCAGTACAAAGACCCTCTACTTCGAATAGGTCAGGCAGACTCAACACTAGTATGGGAAGACGTCCTAATAATCAAGGATTTAACCTGTAATAAAAATGCAACTTGGGGCAGCTGGATATACAGATTGGTTGTTCTTTCATTTGTGGAAACCTAACGAAGTTACCAATCAAGGATGCCCTAACGTAAGGATACCAAACACTGTTATTTACAGGTGGGCTAAACCTTTTTTTTGGTACTTTACCTCCTCAGACGGAAATTTGTCGCGGAGGTTCAAAAACAAAATGACTCATAAGCACATATACCAGGAATTCATGGACAATCCTAAAGGCGTAGTGGCTTCTTACTTAAGTTTCCAAGAAAACAAGAAGCATGAAGCTGTTATGGAGTACTTTACTAGTGAAAGCTTTATTGATTTTGTGCACAACAGGGACAAAGCACTTAATGGAATATTGCAAAGTTGGGTGGAACCCAAGAATTTCCGCAATTCCTTAATTAAAGTGGTTTGGAGTTCCCAGTTTTGCTTGATAGAAAGGCGCACAAACATCCACGACATAAGAAGCACTAAAGTCGACTTTTACGACAAGTTAGTTACTTTTGAAGGGCTAGAGCACAACAGTAACTCAGAAGCCGTTACTGTGCCTAGTATTGTTAAAGAGATTCAAAAGACTTGCTTAGGCATATCAGACCACATAAGGGTAGTTACAGGAGGAAACGTAAGCATCACTAGAATGACTCTATATTTCAAGCAGGACTACTCAGACCAAATCTGGTTGTTGTTTTGCACTTCACTTAAGATATTTGACCTGAATTCCTTTGAAAGGGAAACAAACTCTAAAGAAGTTAAAATCAGTTTGCCTGAAATCGCCAAAAAAAGAAAAATCAGTTCTAAGTGTGGACTTTCAGAACTAAAGTTAAACAAAGAGTTGTGTGTTGCCTGCAACTACTTAGTTAAAAAAGAAAGTTTCCACAACATCCCTTTGAAAGTCCTCATTAAGATAACCGAAACAGGAAGAACTCCTCCTGACGCAGAAAAAGAAAAAGAACCTAGTAAAATACCCTCTGTTGTAAAAAGAATAAACCCCTCAATTACTCAAAAAGACTACCTTAAACTCAAAAAAAACAAACAAAAACTCCAAAAAGAAGTGAAGGTTTGTGAAGACTGCTTTTTGTTTTACACAAAGCTGTTCTATCACTCCGGAATCTTTTCAAACGAAAAACTCCCCAAAGCCAGGCAATATACCCCTATACGCCAACCAGTAGTTTCTAGTCTTACGACTGAGTCTAGTCGACCAAACTCTTTTTTGTTTATCACTCAGTTTCCAAACATTCCCAAGGACTCTAAGCCCAAAATCCACTTAAGGAAACTCACCTCGCATAGCTACAAAAGAGTCCAGTTAAAAAGCCAAGTCAGACCAAGAACAGAAAAAACTCCTCCTGATTCTACTTCTAGAGTTGTAATAGCTTACAGGTCCCCTTCTACACTTCCCAAAAAGAGTCCCTCTAGAAAATCCCCTGAGTCTACTGAACTCAAGAGCCAGTTTGTACAAGAAACCATTGGTTTACTTAAGAACGGGCTTACTAACAGTAAGTATTAATATTTGTTATCATATTTTGGGTGTTGGAGTTTGGGTTTTGGAATGTTTTTTCTTTCAAAACTCCCCATCCCCATGTGCTCTAAACAGTGAAGTTTGAAGTAGCAAGGAACTACTCTTCTCCAGCACTGGCCACAAACTAGGTGATTCCCTACTTTAGAACTTGGTTTTTCTTTGATTTCCAAGAGTCCCTTTAAACTTATTTCCTTTTCAAACACAATCAAGTAGTTACTTATTGCTTCCTGACTAAGTCGGTGTTCTTGCAAAAGGTGTCTTTCAATGCCTTTGCGAGACTCTCTGCACAAAAAACAAGGAGCTATTTTGAGCTTGTGAGCATACAGACTTTTAGGGTCTAAGCCAAATTTAAAATGCGAAATAATTTCAGCAGGCAGCTGGAGTGTTTCTGCTAAGTCCCAGACTTGTGCTTTTGAAAGTAACTCTGAAAGGTACTCTGAAAACTTCAGTAAAAACTTAGTGTTGCAAATAATACTGGACACCAAAGTCCCGTTAACTTGTTTTGAGTACTGGAAAGAAGTGAGTACAGCTAAGTTAAAAGCTTCTTCCATAAATTACAGCCCCCTTAAGTTACATTAGAATTTAAAGTCTTTATTAAACTTGGACATTTTTGCTTCTATAGTTTTAGGGTCTAGGATTTCACGTTCGATTCTATCAGTTTCAACAGCTAAGCAGTTCTTTAAGTTTTCCAAGTACTTTTTTCTCCTTAACTTTTTTTCTTGGTTGTTTTGAGAAAGTATCTAAGTATAACTTACCTTTTTGCGTTCTGTTTCTTCTGCTTTGTTGGTTTTTTTCTGTTTGTTTATTTCTTGCTTAAACAAGTCAATCCTGTCCCTGTAGAAGTTCTTAATGTTTTCAATGATAAGTTCTTTTTCGAACTTTTGGACTTGTTGGATTTCTTTGTTTTTTTTGCGTTCTTCGTTAAGTTTGGCTCTTTCAGCTCTAAACAACGCTTTTTCGAGTTGGCTTTGTAGTCTGCTGTGGAGATTTTGTTCTTTTAAGTTTTTGGACTTCTTGATTCTTTTGATCTCGCTTACTAAGTGGTTCTTGTTGATTTCTTGCATTTTGTTTTTGTGAAACAAGTTCCTTTTGCGGACCTTTTGTTTGGTGCTTAGTTCGTGGGGAGTGTAAGGTCTAGTATTCAGTTCTCTTTTAAGCATGTTCCGGAATTCGTTTTTCTTGTTTTCAAAAAAAGCTTGGATTTCTGCTTTGTCTTTTTCTGCCAAGTCAGCTGTGGTGTTTATTGAGCATGGAAATTTGTATGAGACCAGTGAGTAAATGCTTTTCACTGCTTCATTAGAGGTAATTTGTGTAATGTAAGCAATATCCTCGTTGGTGCTGAGACTGTTTAGGGAAGGAGATTTCATGAACCCACGTGAGCTCGCAGGACGTTTCTTTAAGTAAGGACTTGAAACTTGTTTTGCTGGGGTTAAATGTTGCTGCCGAGGAATTGGAACTATGTCGGCTTTTTCACGGGAGTCAATTTCTGTTTCTGCGTAAGGAGACTCTAAGTACTCTGCTATTTCTGCTATATAGGAGTTTTCTTCTTCTGAAGACTCATTGTCTGGCTTTTTTATTTGCAAGTCAATGTCTTCAGGAAACCCTTTGATTTTACCAACTTGTTTTTTCATTAAAGTATTTAACGTATGTTTACTTAAAAGCATTATTACTTTTTGCTTTTCCTCATGCAAGGCAAAGGCTTGTCGGAAGCTGCGTCTTGCAAAGCACCCACTATGTCTCTTCTTCCATTCTCCATTCTGTTGAACTGCTCAGGCTTCTTTTCCAGTGACTTTATAGTTGCAATGTTTGAGTTTTTAGAAGAACTTTTGTCTGGCAAGTGTCTTGGGAGTCTTTTAGGGTCGTAGTGGTACTTTTTTATGCCTGCTATTGGCACATTTTCACTTTGGTCAGTTCGGTCGTAGTAAACACCAGTTGTTTTTTTTTCTTCTTTTTGAGTACTTTTAACTGATTTACAGGGTTTTGAAGGGCGGTGCTGAGGTGCCCCCATTGGTTTTTTTTCAGCCCCGCAGGTTTTGCATATGACTTGTTCTGAGTCGTTTAAGAAAGTGCATTCAGAACACCTCCACTGAGTTCTAGAGTCTCTGCCTACTACTCTAGGACGCATTACTTGGGGTTTCTTTTGCTGGGGTTTTTGAGTGTGGGAGTTTACTGTTCTTACCCGAGACATTAATTATAAGTAAGGCTTAGTTAGACTTAGGAACACCCGGGTAAAAGCTTCTAGGTTTGCTGGGCTTTTTCTGGTCTTGCTCTGAAAACTCGTTTTGGTAGTAGTTGTCTCGGTCCCAATCTCTGTCGGTGTCAAAGCTTGAACTGAATTCTCTGCTGTCTTGGGAAGATATTGAAAAGTCCCTGTTTCCAAACTCGTAGTCTTTTTGGTGGGTGTCGAAGTCCCTGTAGCTGCTTGGAGCACCAAAGTCACTAGTGGGTTTGTAATCTTGGGCTCCGTGGTAACTAGGATTCACAGATTGTGGCTGACTTCCAAAAGAACTGAAATTTCCGGGAGGCACTTGTTTGCTTCTGTCGAACCCATCGAAGTTGTTAGGGTAAGGAGTTTGCTGAGCAGAAGGAGGAGGTATTCTTTGTTGTTGGTAGTACAAGGAGAACTCTGGGTGGAGGCTAAGAAGCTCAGGCTCATACCTAAAGGCTGTGCTCCTTGCTGAGTCCTTTAATTCTTTTGTGCTAGACACAAATTTAGAAAACATATCCGCTGCACTTATACAGGCCATCAAATACAATGCCCTTCTCAAGTTCAAGCCTTCTCCAAACTGTTTCTTGAAGTAATTCGCATCTAAGTAAAATGTTATAGAAGCCCCTATTCCGAAAACGACAAGGGATTTGATCCTGGACTTTTTGTAAATCCTCATAAACTCCTGGTCGGCGTTATCGCCCTTCAAAAATATTTTCTGGCTTCTGTAGTCCTGCATGAATTTCCCAATAAGTTGAGCCTGGTACACAATATTTTCGTGGGGATGCATTTTTATTAAGTTATACTTTTGCCTTTTAAACTTGCTTTGAATTGCGAGGAACTTACTAACACAGACTTTAAGTAAATTGGTTTCTCCAAAAAAAGTTCAAAGCTTCTGCTCAAACTCCAAATAACTTTTTCTGAACCATTTTGGATAATTGTAAAGTGAAAACAGTAATTCTGGGAATGTTTATAAAAGTAATTGTTCTTAACTAAGTACTCTTCTAACTCTGCGATTTCTTGTTGTTTGCAGAGTTCAAACACCAGTTCAAAGTTTATCTTAGAATTTGAAAAGTACACTACAGTAGGACTCTCTGCACTCTGGAGCCAAAAAGATGTTACTAGCCAAGACCCTTTAGGAGGCTCTAGTAGTTTAAACGTGTTTAAATTGCAAACACTAAAATCAAGTGGTTCGTTTAAACTTAAGAACTCTTGCACTTTCTGTTTGTAGTGATTAAAAGAGTTTTTAAACTCAAAAGTTTCAATTCCGTACTCAGAGTAAAAAACACCCAGTAAGGTACCTGAAGTGCCTTCAAGTAGTTTCTTAGTTCTTTTAGACAGTCTCTCTAGTTTAACCACTTCCCTAGGTTCCAGAAACTTTAGTATTTCCACTCCACTTAAACCTATTCCCCCAACCATACTATAAATGGAAGGAGTACTTTGCACAGCTTGCAGAATCACTTTAGGTTCCCAAGAAGAATGCAAGTTGCACTACAAGTCTGAGTTTCACACCTACAACATCAAAAGAAAGCTTGTAAAACTAGAACCTGTTTCATACGAACTTTTCGTCCAAAAAAAGCAAGAGTCAGAAAACCTTATGAAGGCTTCTAACTTTGCAGCTAAGTGCACTTGTTGTGGTAAAACCTTTAACTCTCAAAAGGCTTACGAAGAACATATTTCTTCTAAGAAGAAAAAACCCAGAAGAAACCAGTCCGAACCAGAAATCCACCCTTTGAACTCCTGTTTGTTCTGCAACCTTATGTCTGAGTCACTTGACGAAAACCTTAAACACATGTTGGTAACACACGGATTCTTCATTCCAGACATAGACTACCTCATGGACCTCGAAGGCTTAATGAACTACTTGCAAGCTAAGATAAGGGGAGGCTTTATTTGCTTGTACTGCAAAATAGAAGGCAAGTTTGCCCAAGCTATCCAGCAACACATGATTGACAAACAGCATTGCTTCTTAAACACAGTAGACGACGAAGAAGAGTTTAGTCCCTTTTACGACTGGGGCGACGATGTTACTAGAGACGAAATTCCCGCTGAAATCACCCACACTGGAGAACTTAAGCTAGACTCTGGGAAGCTCATAGGCCACAAAGACTACCTTAGGCTCTACAAGCAAAACTACAGACCCAGGAACACACGCCACAGGGAACTCCTAGCTATTCTTTCAGAAGAGTACAAGTCTTTGCCAGTCCAAACCTCTTGGAAAACACACCCTGAAGTCCACAGACACACTCAAGCCCGCATGCTTTCACAAGGACTCAAAAACAACTCTTTGCAGCACCATTTCAGGTCCCAAAATACTCTCTAATTTAAGCTTCTGCCTTTTGAGTTTGCTTGTAGAGAGGTCCGTAAAAGGCGTCTTTTTCTTCTTTAGTTTGGAAGCGTCCGTGACCGTACTTACTGGCAGTGTCAATGAACTTAAGTTCCACCTCTTCAAGAGCAGACCTGCTGAACTGAGTCAACAAGGACTTTCTGAGGGTGATGACTCTCTTCCTGCAGCCCACAATTGCTCCTTTCAGCATCAAAAAGTCGTTTTTGACCACTCCGTAGTGAGGGAATCCACCCATAGGAGTAATTTGTTTGTTGGTGATGTCGTGGGAAGTGCATCCGTTTGCTGGGTCTTCTCCTTTGCCGATTCTGTAGATCTTTTTGTTGATTTCAGTTCTGTGGTGGTAACCGTTTTGACCAGCTCTAGGAACTGAGAACTGCACTCCAGCTGGGTGCCAAGCTCCTATGCAAGCAACTTTCCTGTGGCCTCTGTGAGTCTTTACGGGGAGCTTTTTGACGCCCCACCTGTGCACAACTCCTTCAAAACCTTTTCCTTTGCAAACGCCAATGGTGTCTATGCACTCGTTTGGTTGGAAAACCTCGTCCACTGACACTGGAGTTTCGAACTTGTTAAAGGCGTAGTCAACCTTTTGTTCAATTGAGCCTCCGTTTACTTGGATTTCCATAATGTGGGCTTTCTTTTGCCCAAAGCCTATTAACTGAGTTTGGGTGTGTGCAAGTACTCTTACTACGTGGGCGTACTGCTTGATCCTGTTAAGGGCTTTGTGGATTTGTTCAGCGTTGCCGTCGTACTTAGTGGCGTACTTGGTGAAAGCTCTCTTTTTGGACTTGACCCAGTTTCTGTAAAACCTTCTTTTGCACTCTTCACTTAAGTGCTGAGCCCAAACAGTAGTAAGGGCTTTAAGACCATTGGCAGTCTCAACGTATCCCACAACACCCACAACTACGATTGGAGGAGTCTCCACTATAGTGACAGCCTCAACAATTTCCTTTTTGTGGACTTTGGAACCAGGGCGGTTTACTTCGCGCAGAGTGTGGGTCATGCCTGCTTTGTAGCCCATAAAAGCTGTGAGATGGGGAAGCTGGGATGGGTTGTCTTTGGGGAAGCTACGAATGCGGCCTCTATGCTTCTTTGCTCTTTTGCGGGGAAGGAAACCTAAAGACCCGTGACGAGGTGCCTCGAATTTACGGTGGGACATTTATTTTTAACCATAGCCCTATTTAGAGAGACTATGTTGGAAAGGCACCTTTTCTAAGTACTTGTGCAAGTGTTTTCAGTGTTAGGAAATGGTGAGCTTGTGCAAAATTAATAGGGCGTGAAGCATGCCTTAATAATTTAAATGGCAAAGTTAAGCCTGAACGAAAACGAAACTGTAAGGCTCTTGCTGCAATACTTAGAATCTATGGAGTACTACCGCGCTCTTGTCTCTTTGGAAAAAGACTCAAATGTCCGCTTGAGGTCATATGGTCGTGAAATAGATTTCTTTTACGACTTAATAATGGATGGGCGCTTTGAAGATGCTGAAAAGTTCATTAACCCTCTGAAATCCCGAAGCGAAGACAGCCATAACAAAGTAGTTTATTTGCTCAGAAAAGAAAGGTTTTTGGAGGCTCTAGAAACATCAAATGACCCCAAGCTAGACGACTTGATAGGCTGGTTGAAAGAAATAGAGTCTGTAGCCATTCGTGAAGACTACAACAACCTATGCTACTGCTTAAGTCTGAACAAAATCACAGATTCCCCTGAATATAAAGACTGGAGCTTATGGGGAGGCAGAATGGGTACTTTCAAAAAATGCCTGGACTACCTTGGAGAGATCTACCCTGTAGCTGTGCACGAAGAACCTAAAACTACGCTTATGGAACTTCTTGCACAAGTGCAGCACGTGGAAGTTGTGAGCGAAACAGGCAACATGCGGAGTCCCCGCCAACAAAATGCCATTAATCTGCGGTACTCACATGACGACGAACCATCTGACCCCAGTGTAGTAATAAACGACTCAGAAAGTGACGAGAAAAGGAAAAAGGCAGTTAAGTTTTGGAACGCCCCCAAAGCAGACTCAGAAGAAGAAGAAGAGAAAAAAGTGTTTGTTGAAGCCCTGGACATTCCCTCTGCAACAGAAGACCACTCTCCCGAACACGAACCTGAAGGATTTAAGTTTTCTTCACACGAACTCATGAGGAGCTTTGAACCCACTCAACTCCAAGAAGTGGCTAAAGTTGAAGACCAAAAACCCATAAGGACCTCTGCTTTCAATGTGAACGGGGACTATTTTGTTTTGGGCACCAATAGTAACTCCCTTAAAGTTTGTTCAATGCACAACATTGTAGATGGGCTGCTTTACGACGAACACCAGGGAAGAGAGCAATACATAGACATTGTTTTTGAATGGCGAAACGCCCACCTAGGGTCTCTATACTGTGTGGACTGGGCTCGTTCAGAGACCCAGATTGCTTCTGGTTCCAACGATAAAACTATTAAGGTTTTGTACTGCCCTGACTTTTTGGAAATTCAGGAGTCTCAGTCTGAAACTTTGATATACAGCAACGGAGAGTTTCTTAACGGGGAAGGGCAGCTTCCTGAAGTGTACGTAAACGAACTAGTAGGCCACACAGCTACTGTTAGGAGTGTTTGCTACAACCCAGCAGACGACAGAATTTTGCTAAGTGGGGGAATAGTGGAGGGAGAAGTAAAAGTTTGGAACACAGAAACAGGCCAAATAGTACAGAACCTTAAAGGACATTCAGGGTCTATATACGACATTGCTGCTTCAGGAGACGGGAACTTTTATACCTCAGTGGGAACTGACAAAAGCATAAGGATCTGGGACCTCAGAACTTCAACTACAGCTTTGGTACTTAATGCTGGGTCATTTTCTGAGATGAATTCTGTGTGTCAGTCGAACTCTGCAACCCAGATGAGGGCTGAAACTAAAAGTAACATAGCTTCAATCTTCCTCAAAAGACAACTAGGAAAAGATGCAGTTGAAAGGTCTTCAAGCAAACAAAACCAAATAGCAGTGGGACACTCAGACGGAGTAGTGAGTGTTTGGGACATAACTGCCGGGAAACTATTCAGCAAGTACTGCTACCACGCTGATGAGTGCAGAAGTGTAGAGTTTTCGAGCGACACAAAGTGGCTTGCTTCTGCAAGTTTCGATCACAGCATTGGAATCGTGGATATGGCACAAGGAACTACATGCAAGCTAGACTACCACGAAGACAGAGTAGTAAGTATCAAGTGGCATCCCTACTTACCCATTTTGTTGTCAACCTCTGCGGATAGAACTGCCAGAATCTTTTCAATTTAGTTGTAAATTAAAGTAAGTCTAGAAAGGATCTGCCATATACTTGTGGTAGCAAGGAGTTTCAGGATTACTGAAGTGGTCCACAGGGCTGTACTTGTTAATGGGCTCTGTGCACAAAAAGCAGTAGTGGGCATTGCACTTGGGGCAAGTCATGTGGTTGCAACCTGAACTTTTTTCTACACGAAAAGCACATTCGGGGCATTCTTTTGTGTTTTCGGCTATCCAGTCACGCGTTTCTTGCAAGGAACCTTGGAGTTGTTCGAACTCGCACCTGTTTTCGTGAGTGTTAAGAAGTACGCGCTTTTTGCACTTAATGCAGAACTTCATTTTGCACTCTGGGCACTTCCTAATTATACTTTGGAAGTTCAGTTCGTAAACATAGTCACAATCAGGGTTTTCGCACCAGAACTTGTTCACTTTGGGGTTTGACATGTAAGTTGAAATTCCAGCTTTGTAGAAAGCCGTAGCCAGAGTAGGTGTGAAAACTTTAGTCCAGTCTTCGTACAAAACAGGCGAGCTGCAGTAAACACACTTAACAGGTATTTGAGGGAAAGGCTTTTCTTTGATGGCACACTTAATTTGGATAGCAAAACAACTTAGGTGAATAGTGTGGCCGCAAAAAACAAACTTTACCTTGTTTTCATCTGTTATGTTGTCATAGCACACTGCACAGTTTTTATTGGGGTCAGCAATGGTTCTGGTAAAACTAACATTTTCCAAAAACTTGTTTACTTGTTTGCGGAACCCTTGGATAGTTAGTACCTTTCTTTTGGCATCTGGCAGGATATCTACTTTGTACTCAGACTCCCACAAAAACTTTGAGTTTTGGATAATTTTGAACTCTTTGTGTGTTCTGAAGGAAATTTGTTTGGTGTAAATTTCCTGGGAAATACTAGTAATGATTTCGGACAAAATCGCTTTAGCTGAGACTCTGCTGGGCGGCAACCCAAAAATGCTCAAAACTGAACGCGAGCTAGAAAACTTGCAGTTCACACCTAAGTGTTCTTGCCAGGCAGAAAAAGAATAGGTAACTTCTTTTCTAATTCCTAAAAAGTTAAACTCGAGTTGTTTGTAAATCATTTGGCTGCAGTTAATAGTTTCGCACTCCAGAACCTTAATTACTTCGTTCAGAGCTTCTTCTGGAATTTCTCTTTCGTTGAACAAAATGTGCTTTGTCCTGATTTTGTAAGTTATTCCGCAGTTGTACTTTTCGTTAACGTACCTTAAAAACTTTTCAAAGTTAAGTCCAGGTATTTCAAGAACTTCTTTGGGAACTTCAAAGCCTTTTTCGATCTTTTCAATTGAAGCCTGCCAACTGGTTCCTATTCTTTCTTGTGCCCAAAACTTGTAGCAGTTCAAAAGGTCCTCTGCAGCTTGTTCGTTTCTGTACTTGATCTTTATAAAAGTACTTCCAGGTTTCACAGCTATGTAGGGGTGTTCAACTAACTCTCCACAAAGTTCAATTACTCTCAGCACCTCGTTTTGGTCAATTCGGCTTGGAATGGACAATTGCAAAGAAACTCCATCCCACACAGGCTCAAACTTAACAGGGCTCATAGAAGTGATTGACGAGTAAACTCCAGGAAGAGGACTCTTAAGTAAATCTACAGAGGCTTTTTGGGCTTGTTCCTCCGATTCAAAGTACACTTTAGCACAAGTAAAGTTTCTTTCCTTAAACATAACCATGTGCTGGAACTCGAAAGTATTAGAAATGTCTTTGTGGAGTTCTTGCCAACTTTTGTAATCTTTGAGTTTTTCGATTTTGTAACACAAGCTTTGGTCAGAATTCAGTATTTCTTTGATAAGTCCTCCTTGAGCAACCACTAGCACTAATCCTGAACAATAAGGAACCCTTACTGTGTTTTCTTTTATAACTTCTTTTTTTAATTCTTCAATTATGCTTTGCATGGCTTCTTTAGAAGGTTCTTGGTACTTTCCAGGCACAGTTAAGTTTAAAGAATTGGACTCGTAATCTATAAAAACCAGCGAGCCAGGAATCCCTTTTTGCTTTAGTATGGACTCAACTTCAGCTAAGCCCGTTCCGTTTTTTCCAGTGATCTTTTTGACTAGTGCTGGTCCGAAGTTTTCAAACTTAACAGAAGTCACCAAGTCAGAGGCTTCTTGGAAGTCAAAGTGCAAAAGCCAACTCCCAGCTTGTTTTTTAAGCATTTCTAGGTCCACCGGGTTAACGAACTTCATGAACCTTCTGCTAGAAATAACTTTTTCGTAGAAGATTACAAACTCCGGAGGACTTGACCTGGCTGAAAACAAGTAAGGAGACCCTGGGTGCACTATAAAAGCTTCTTTGTCGTACACCTTCATGTACCCGTTATCAATGATGTCTCCTCCGCGGAACTGGCAAAAGTTCTTGAACAAACCTGAACAAATAGCAGAAGAAACTTCTTTATAAGCCTTTGAGTACCTTTGCATTATACTTTCCAGTACTTTGTCTAGGTCTAGAATTTCTTGTCTGTACTCCAAAACAATTTTTTCTGTCTCGTAGTACCACTTGTCATCAATTGAAACGTTGCAAAGGTTAGCTAGCAAGAACTCTTCGTTTGTTGAACAAGCCAGCTTTGAACTGAACAGCTTTCCTTCGTTAAGCACGTTGATTAACTCCCTTTTCAAGTTGATGCAATTCTTAAAAGACTTATAGTCCACTTCATGTTTCCTGCACCACTCAATTCTTCTTTTAGAACAGTAACTGCAGTCTGAGTTGGGTTCTGAGCCCTCCCAAAAACAAATTTGGCACATAACAAAAGAAAACTGCCTTATTGCAAAAAGCAAAGTCATAAAGTCCCCCAACTCCAAAATCCTTCTGTCAAGTAAGTAGTTTCTAGCAAAAAAGCTGTTTAAAGCCAGCTTTGTTTTATCTGCACTAGTTTCAACAATCTTCAGCATGTCACCTACTAAGTTGCTGACTTCTTCTTCTACCTGGTATTCTTCTATTCTCTGAAAAATGTAATTGCAGGTTTTAACTCCGCAAGCAATAGTCAAGCAATCATCTCCACAACCAAAAATATTAATTGCATGGTAAATCATCTTAACTAAGTCAGGGTCTAGTTCACTTTTCAGAACGTACTCTCCTAAGTCTGTGATTTCTAAAGTTTTTGAAATAGCGCCTAAAACTAAAAGTTCTTTAAGCTGTTCTTCTAAAGAGTCAACACTAGGACGGTCTATGAAAGGAAACTCGTCCAAGCGTAAAATGTTGTACTTAATAAACTTAAGCAGCACAACTGATAAGTTGGAATTCATAATTGCAGGAGTTTTGAAGTCAGGCATTTCTTGGTACTCCTCAAGTGTGTAAATTCGGTAGCAGTCCCCTTTTTGGACTCTTCCACACCTGCCTCCTCTTTGAATAGCAGACATTTTAGAAATCATCTGTATTCTCATGTCCGAAACTCTACTAGCAAAGCGCCCTGACTTTTCTCTGCCTGAGTCAATCACAACTGTTACATTTGGCACTGTTAAGCTGCTTTCAGCAACGTTTGTACTGATAACTACTTTTATAAACTTCCCAGGACTGATTATTTTCCTCTGTTCGAAAGCAGAAACTCTTCCGTGTAGAATCTTAACTTCAATGTTTTTGTAAACTCTAAGGTTCTTTTCAAGAAGCTTGATTTCCTCAATTCCGGGCAGAAACACCAAAATAGTTTCTTTGCTGCTTTTCTGTCTAAGTTTGCCTTCAATAACTCTTTTGGTGGTGTTGCACAGCTGAATAAAGTAGTCATCGTACTTACTTAGATAGTGGTACTCTATGGGGTAGGTTTTTCCCCTGCACTCAAGAACAGGGCACCATTGCAAGAACTCTGAAAACACTTGCTGGTTAACTGTTGCTGAAGAAATGATAACTTTTAAGTCAGGTCTGTTTGGAAGCAGGTACTTCTTAACTAGTCCTAAAATAATGTCGCACTCCAGGGACCTTTCATGGGCTTCGTCAATTATCAACACCGAAACGCTTTCTAAGTAGTTGTTGTTGGAAATTTGTTTGAGTAAGTAGTTTAAAAAAGCTACTTCGCTGAAGTAGTTAACGAAAGAGTCCAATTTGGCAGACTCAGCTCTGAAAGAAGAAGTGAAGGCATTTATTTGGCAGCCTGTTTCAAACCCAACTCTGTCGGCAGAGGTAAGGGTAGGTAGCTTTCTAGGCTGCGTGCATATGATGTTTTTTTGGTTGAAATTATTCAGGTACTGCGGAAGCTGGGTTGTTTTTCCAGTTCCAGTGTCAGCAGAAAGCACAAGACACTGGTGGTTTTCTAAAAGCTTTAAAATAGCTTTTTTGTAACAGTACAGAGGAAGTTTTCTTTTGGCCTGCTCAAATTCGTCGTTTACCTTTTTTTGGAACACATAGTTTATGCTGTCCCTAAGCCCTACATCCGAGTAATCTTTAGCATTAAGCTCATTGAACAGCTGCACCAAGTTCTCTCCAAGAGCTACGCTGATGTCTTCAGTAAGTTGCCTCTTAACTGTTTCGAACCTTTCTCTGGTTTGGGCTAAGAACTCTTGATAAATCTCAGATTTGGTCTTTTCCATAATGAAATTCCGACATAAGGTAGAGGTAGCTGTATTGTTTTTCTTAGTGTTTGTGAGCTTGATAGCAAGGACAGACTACTGGGTGTCTTGGGCAGTCCTATCTATCTTCTTTGGAGTGCTTTGTTTGTTTGACTGGATGTTCTTGGCTGACAATGCTTTTTTGTACGAACCTAACTTCAAAAACTGGCAGCGCGTTTGTGACTCAAGGTATTAACTTAAGATTACCCTTTAGCTTAGTATTAATTACAATAGTTCCTTACGGGATGCAGTGTAGTTTTTGAGTATCCACTCTCTAAGGCCTCTGGCCCACAAAAGTTGCTTTAGGTGTTGGTCTTTGGTCATGATTTCTATGAAATGCTCTTCGTACATTTCAGGCGTGTCGTTAGTTATGATTTTGTGCAGAGTGTCGTCGATGAACCTTTGCTTAAAAGTTAAAAGCTCTTTGGAGTAGGACTTGAGTTCTTCGTTTTGCAAGTTTTCTTCTGATTCACCTAAGCTAAGAATAGGTATATGTTCGACACTTATTTCAAGCATTTCACTCAGCATCTGGTGAATTTGGGTGTGCTCTAGAACCATGCGGTTGTTGTGGTCGAAGTGTTCAAACAACACCTGTGCTTTTTCGTCAGGTTTTCCGTTTGCTATCAAAATAGCACCCAGAACTACTTTCCTGATATCAAACAGCAAGTTAGTTTGCAAAGAAAGAATAAACTTAAACAGTGAGTTGTCGGGGTCTTGGAGGTGCCTGGGGTTGAGGCCTAGTTTATGTGCAGCCCTTCGCATTTGAGTCATGCTTAGTTTTCCTGAAAACCCTGACTCGTTCATGAGTTTGGAAATGTTTTTCACAGACTGTTTGGCAAAAGGAGAGGAGTCTTCTGACTTGCGTATTTTAGTTTCTGCTGTAGGCAGTTTTGGTCTTTCCTCGGTGTGTTGGAAGAAGCTTTTGAGGTTGCTGAGGGGATTTTCTTGGAAAGTATTTGACTCAGAGTCGAGTGACTCTGGAACGCTTTCTGTTTTATTAAGACAAATTCCCATACTTATTATTTACATTCATAATCTGGTGGTTTAGTTAAAAGTGGCTTTTATAAAAGTTTCTGCGGTAAGGAGAAACGTAAGGTTTGCGTGCTTCAAGGATGATTTTTTTAGTAGAATAAGGAGACTTTTGTTCAATACTAATAGATTTGTTGGAGTTGGTTTTTTTTATTTTGGGGTCGTGTTTGATTTTGGAGTAAGTGTGCTTTATGGGAGGTAAAGACCTTTCAGAAGTTTTGTAGTCGTCACCAGCAGCACTGTCAGCGTCAGGAGTCCTCAAAGAAGGAGAATAGGAAATTCTAGCTGACTTTCCTTTCATTTCTTTGAAGTAGGGATGCTCTAAAGCTTCTTTTGCGCTGATTCTGTCTTCGGATTTGTAAACAAGCATCTTTTTAATCAAGTCTCTTGCCTGAGAAGAAACATGGGGAATCAACTTGTCAATTTTGGTTCCTTCTCTGTAAGGAAAGTTGAACTCCATGTGGGTTGCTTTTTTCCGGAAGTTTTCCAACACTTCCTGTGAAGGGGATCCAATGATGTTGTGGATTTTGTGGACTTGGTCTAGTTCATTTTTTCCAGGAAACAAAGGAAAGAGTGCCAGAACTTCAAAAAACACACAGCCTGTTCCCCAAATGTCCATCTCGCGGTTGTAGTAACCGTCAGTTAAAAGGCACTCTGGAGGTCTGTACCACCGAGTGCTTATGTACTCAGTAAAAGGCTGGTCACTTTTAATGCCTCTGCAAGAACCGAAATCAGCTAGCTTGAGTGCTTCGTCGCTAATTAAAACATTTTCAGGCTTAATGTCTCTATGAAAAATCCCATTAGAGTGCATATGGTCCAATGATTTTAGGAGCTGGAACATGTATTGCTTTACTCTGTTTTCAGGCAAGTAGTTTCTGCGGCCCTTAATCCATTCGTAAAGGTTAAGTTCCATCAATTCAAACACTAAAGCTAGTCTTCCAGTAGGTTCGTCGCTGTATAAGCCTTACTATAGTATTTCTAAAAGCTTTACTATATGGGGATGGGGCGAAAGCCTTCTTAACGCTTGGATTTCTCTTAAATTGTTTACTTTTTCCAAACTGTCAAAGTGGTTCTTCATGCACTTGATAGCAACGTACTTTCCACTTTTGATGCTTTGAGCTTTGAGGACCTCAGAAAAGGTGCCTTCCCCTTTTTTTGAGATTAAGCGATACTCTGTTTAGGCATTACTGTACATAAATTTTTATAACTCCTAATTAATTTTAGTTTATTACTGCTTTTCTAGTCGTTGTATACATAGTCCTTGCAAGTCAGGTCTTTCCTCACCGTCTTCCATCTCGTCAGTGTGAATTATAGAAGCTTGTCCGCTGATTTCGAGTTCTGAAGTGTTTTGGTGGCTCAGCATGATTTCTTTGAAAGTTTGGAAGTCCGTGAAACTCAAAAGCATTTCAAACAGTGCCCCGTCTATGCTTTCTTGTTTTTGCATTAGCATTTGTCCAAATGCTCCCATGTCTACATCTGAAAGTTGTCTTTCTATATAGCCTTCTATTGTGGAAACGTACTCTTGAAAAATTTGCATGTAAATCAGTTTGTTTTCTTCGTCTGAAGTGAATTCATTACAGTACTTTTCAAAAAAGTTAGTTTGTAAATCGTTGAATTCATCAGACATAACTATGTCTTCAAGTCTTCCTACAATGGTGTCGAACAACTCATCTTCCTCGCTCTGGGGCTTCCCGCAAATTTCGAAATCTTCGTCTTCAAAGAACTCTTCTTCAACTTCCATATCGCGCGGTTCCATATTAAACTATTAAAAACCCTAATTGCCAGAAACTTGAAATAAGCAGTCTAGAACCCTCCGAAAAAACCCTGTGTCCAGAACATACTTCTGTATTCCATGCCAATTGGACTGGAAGCACTCCAAACACCACAGCTAGTAAAGGTGAAACGGCTCCTTTTAGTTTGTAGTTGTTTATTTTCCCTAAAAACAACTTAATTAGCACCAAGGGACTAAACAACAAAGCCAAAGGAAGAATGTGCAGACTTGCTGTAAACAACTCTAAAGCCATTGCAAAGTTAGAGTAGGCTTTGTAAACTTCCCAGTCTATTTCTTTAACAAAGGTTTTGTAAAGAAAAGGCGAAAGTGTAAACAACAACCAAACAAGTTTGGGGGGTTCATTTCCGCACTCTTTGCTAGTAAATAAGTTGAATGACTCAGACACAACAAAGGGAAGAACTGTTAGAATCATTGCTTCTTTGTCAAACCATTTGTTGCGCAACATCATAATTGCTTGCAAAACTAAAGGCAGTATTAAACCAGCTATCAAGTAGGAGTACTTGCCCAAAGGAACCATTTGCCAAGGTTCTGAAAAGTAGTAAAAGTAGTACCCAGCGTGAAGTTGTTCGTCCAGTGCAGTGAAAGTCCTAGCTGAGAGCTCAAGCAACTTAAGTAACTCTAGTCTACTTTCAAGCAAGTTCTTTTGGCTTCCTATTGACTTCACTGAAACTGACAGGATTCCTTTTTCAAGTAAGTAGGCATGTGGAGAGTCAACGTTTGGAAACACTAAGTTCTTCCAGCTTGCTAAAGAGTGCTGAAAAGACTTCGAAGCTTTTTTAAACTGTTCAGGCACGTAGGGATACTTAAGAGGCAGCTTTGTTTTTTGGAACAACTTTAGCATTGAAACTAGCATGTCAATGTCTGTTTGAACAGAGTTTAGTCCGCTAGGGTCAAGAGTTAAGTACTCAAACTGGTCGTTGAGATCAAGCTGAATAGCAAGTCTTATAAGTCCAAAATACTCCCTGGGTTCCCGAAAGTAGGAATCTAGCCAGTTTCTGAAACCCCTTGAGTAGGGCTCTGAAGAGTTGTAGAATATGAAAAGAACGTTAGTTCCTAACCAACTGTGGTCTTTTTCCAAGTACTTTTTGAAATCTGAAGCTAGTGTAAGAGTAAGGGTTTTGTTTGAATAAGGAAACAAAAAAGCCACACAGTCCTCTCCACTAGAGCGACTTGCACGTACTAAGTCTGTGTAAACGCCTGTTCCTTCAAATTCAGTTAGCTGAAAGTACTCCATACTTTGCACTTGCTCTCCTATGTCGCTTCCTAGAACTCTGTGAGACTGAGTTTGTGCTGTAAGTGCATTCTCTGAAACAAAGGCTCTTTCAGCTACATACTGAGGGTTCATCCATAAGTAAAGGGCCACAAAAAACCCTACCAAAGAAACTTTGTAGGAGTAGCTAGGAAACTTAGGGTGCGTGACAACTTCGTAAACTTTATACCTAAGCATTATAAATGGTAGAGTTGGGAGGAGTCTTTTCACAAAACAAGTGCTTAGCTATGCAGCACAGGCACTCCTTACCTGCAGGACAAGCGCAGCACCTGTGTCAACAACTAAGCAAAGCACCAAAGATATTTCCTATTATAGATTCCTTCAGAGTTAATTCTGTGCAGCAGGGCAATGTTACTTTGGTTGTGCTATCTACAATATCCTCTAACCCCTACTTAGCTATAGACTGCCTAGAAAAACTAAGTAGTTTTATAGCAAACTTAGCAAAGCCTCCTATTAAGCCTGAAAACATCACTAAAAAGCTTTTAGAAACTAACCTTGCATTGGAAGACTGCTTGTATTCAAATGATCCCAATTGCCGAACTCAAAAGTCTGAACTGTTCACTTACACAAACCCGCTGGAGTACTTACTTCCTAAGGGCAATTCAGAAATATTTTATAACAACAAGCCCTGGACTGACGAAAACAATGTTTACAACTCAGCTAAAGCTAAAGCGCAAGTCCAGATCCAACAAGACACTCTTATGCAAAACTTAAACTTCGAAATTCCACCAACTCCTAGTATTTTAGTTTCTAGGCCAACTCAACATCCATTTTTAAGACAGTTTTAAGTTTAATAAATGTATAATCAGCCGCCTCCCTACAGTCAGCCTCCTGTTTACCAACAGCCTCCTGCTTACCAACAACCTCCTACTTACCAACAACCTCCTGTTTACCAACAGCCTGCTCCTTACCAACAACCCCCAGCTTATACCCAGCCCCCAGCCTACCCTCAGGTTCCTGTCAATCCTCAACCGTACCAACAGCCACAAGTCTACCAACCACAGAGTTATGCACAACCACCTATAATTCAAGAAAACTCCAACGAAGTCCGTGATTCTGAAAAAAAAGAAAAGAAAAACCCCCCTCTTACCTTTTTACCGATTGAATGGACTTGCCCCAATTGCGACCAAAAAATGACTACTAAAACTACTTCAGGACTTAAAGGCAGCGGGTACTGCTGGGCTTGCATTCTCCTTCCATGTTGTATGTGCTGTATTCCTTTCTTTTTAACTCGGTGCTTTGAGTCCAAGCACTTCTGCACGAACTGCATGAGTTATTTAGGAACAGCTGAAAATCAGTAAAGTAACTTTAACTTGATAAATGGGCAAAGAAAATGAAGAAACACAGAAACCTGATGTTTCTAAGCTTGAGTTTCCTGACTTCGAAAACATAGAACAAGAAATTCAAAACCGCCACTTAAATAATTTTCTGGACTCAGTGTGCAAGTCAGTTTCGCATTTCAAAGACAGCATTTATGAAGGAGAAGTTCTCAACGGAAGGAGGCATGGGCTAGGCAAACTTACATACCACTCTGGAAGGAACTACCATGGAGAGTGGAAAAATGACTTAAGGGAAGGAATGGGGATTGAGTACAACCCAAAAAAAGGGACTTACAAAGGACACTTCTATAAAGGAAAAGCCCAAGGACTGGGAGTGTATATTTGGAAAGAAGGAGAAACGTACCAAGGAGAATGGGAAAGCGGGAAAAGGCAAGGAAAAGGCATTTGGAAAAGCTCATCTGGAGACTCTTACACAGGGTACTGGAGAAACTCAATGCCTGAAGGCTGGGGAAAGTACGTTTCGAGCAACGGAAGTTGGTACGAAGGAGACTGGGTGGAGTTTGTAAAGCAAGGAGTAGGAGTGGAGTTTTACTCATCAGGAGATGAATACAGAGGAGAATTCAAACAAGGGAAACCTCACGGTTATGGACACTACAAGTACAAAGACGGAACTTTGTACAAGGGTTACTTCGAAGAAGGCAAAAAGCAGGGAAAGGGGAGACTCTGGATGAGTGAAGGCCACTTTTACATAGGGGAGTTCAGCAATAACTTAAAAGAAGGAAGGGGTTGCTTTACTTGGGTGTCTGGAGACCAGTACAAAGGACAGTTTAAAAGTGACTTAAGGGACGGGAAAGGACTTATGACTTGGAAAGAAGGGTCTTCTTACAAAGGAACTTGGAAAGAAGACAAAATGCACGGTTGGGGATTAGTTACTTTCACAAACTCAGAAACTAAGTTTTGCAAGTTCAGAAACAACTCCATGGTAGATAAGTGATTAGTTAAGATTCTTCGTTAGTCCATAGAGTAAGGTTGTCTTTGATTAAGCTCAAAATACTTGAGGCTTCCTTGTAGGCTTTTTCATCTAACTCTTCAATAGTGGGAATGGCTTCGTCAAAAGTGGACCTTGCGAGTTCACAAGCCTTACTTGTGTCACTCATTACTTCGTAGTGGAACACTGAAAAGTTCAAAGCAAGTCCTAGTTTGACGGGATGGTTGACGGGTAGGGTTTTGGCCTCTTCAATGGCCTGGTTATAAGCTTCAAGTCCGTTCTGAACAGGTTCTTCTTCACCTGCTTCGGATCTATACCTATAGTAGTCTCCTTTCATCTTTAGGTAAAAAACCTTTTCTTCAGCGTTGCTTGCTTTGTCAAGTAACTTATGATCTATCAAGTCGATTATTTCTCCGCAAAGCGAGTCCAAGTCCCTGCGAATTTTGGCCTTGTAGTCGTCAATTAACTCGGAGAACTGGGGGTTTTTCGCTTTTTGCTTCTCTTGGTAATAAGAAATTGTGCGCCATGCAGTTCTGCATTCGCCCACAGCTTGTTTGTAAGCCACACTTAGTAAAGTCCGCTCTTCTTCGTTCAATTCTCCATTAGCATCGTCGATGAGGGTCTTTAAGTGATTGATCATGTCCTTGTAGCGTTCTGCGTGCTCAGCCAGTTTGGATTGATAAACCAATTCTTCCCTTGACATATTTATTATGAGTTAGTGAATATCTTTTTGAGTTGCTTTGTAGGAGCTGGCCTTATTGTGAAGTTTCTGTGGATTCCTTTAGACTCCCAAAACTCTTGGTTCCGTTTGAGTTGTTCCAGACAGTTCTTGGTGATCTGTTCACTTCTCAGGAAGGTGCACCATACTTCGTATAGGGGAAGACACACATTTTTCAAAAACCCGTGTTGGCTTTTAGCTATATTGGTTGTTTCTCGGTCGCAGTAAGTAGAAACGGGCAGTCCTTTTTCCTTTTCAATGTCTCCTTGTCTGAAGAACTCTTCACAAATCAGTCCAGACCACTTTTCGTGCAGCAATTTGCTTTTGGCAGCGTGGCCTAAGTCCCCACATTTCAAGCTCATACTAAGAATCATAGCTTTGTCTTCAGAGTCTTCAATAGAGAAGTTCTTTGTTGTGGTTGCGCGTGCACGGAACTTGGATAAAATGTCGAAATGACGAGACATATCAGTGTCAAGGATCATTTGGACTACTATACTTCTTGCCTTAATCCAGTCTTCTTCAGAAAGCTTTGCAAAGATATTGCAGTTGTGGCTCTTCATAATTTGGAAGATTTTGGAGCAGTGCATGTTTTCAAGTACACTTGAGTCGTTGTAGATAATTGCTAGTTCGTCTCTGGTGTTCACTAAGAACCTGTTGTTTAGAGCAGGATGCCCTACGTCGTGACCCAGCGCTGCTACTATGGCACTGGAGGTTTCTAAAACGTTGATATCACCAATTATGTTTCCCTTTACCAAGAAGTAAAGCATAGAGTGAGTTACGTCTGCTGCATGACAAGCGTTGTGGTAAGGATTTGCGGGGTATTCACTTTCTAAAGTACTTAAGAAGTTTTCCAGAGTTTCTAGGTCAGTATTGATTGCTTCAACAAGGTTCCAGTTAGCAAACAAAAAATTGCCAACTACAGAAAGAGACTTTCCTGTTACTTGATTAACAAACCAAATGTCAAAATTCCAGTTTTTAGTCAAACTAGGCAGAACACTAGAGATTTCATTAGCTCCTATCTTCATAGAAGGAAAAGTTGGGTTTCTTTGTCCAATATCATTCATAGAAGCCCTTCTTTTGAATTCTGTTTTTCTTCTGTTTACTTCTATTGCTAAAAAGTTTTCAGTAATGAATTCTTTGTCTTGTTCATCTAAGTCTTCGTCCAGGTGTACTTTGCCACTGAAGTTTCCAAAAGCTAACTTCCTTTTGATCTTTTCAATGTCCATTTGCACCCTTTTGAGATTTTGCTTTACTTCTTTGAACATTATCACAGAGGCAGCTTTTTTAACTTCTTGCTTCACACTGTTGCACATTTGTAATATTGACTCAATGTCAGTGTTAAACTTGGAGCTGCTTCTTTCAGGGGGGTTGTTGCTATAGCCAACTGCATTCATAAGCTGTTCTTCCTTCTCTTTGCGCCAAAATAACTGCCTCGTCCTGTAGTCTGCTTTATGTGCGTCAACTAGAGTCAAAACTAAAAAGATAGTTATGCAAAGAACCTCAGTTAAGTGGCCTTTCAAGGAGTCGTTTGAAAATGCTAAAAAGCACCCGAAGTAGCTAAGAATTGAAAAGACCGAAATAATTCCTGTTTCTAAGAAGCTGTCGAACAGCAAGTAACGGAACATCACTACGAAACTAACTAAAACGAGCATGTTGTTTTGGAAGCTCAATTCTTCTTCACCAGTGATTCCAGCTAAAATTCTTCTCTCACTTATTATCAAAAAGGCACTAAAAAACAGCCCAAAAATTACAAACAACCTTTTGCACTGGAAAGCTCCTAACTTAGAGGCCTTTAAGAGCAAAAGTATTCCATACAAAAATACAAGGATTGCTCCAAACCCTGACATTTGGACTGCAAAACTGGTTTCAGGGTAGTTGTTTTCTGAATACAATATTAAAGTAGTTACTGCCATAACTAGAACATACCCAGTCATGAACACATAAAACATAAGCAGGTTACTTTTGAAGTCTTCTGAGAGTTCGGAGTGTGTTTGCTTGTCACAAAAAAGATTATTTATGTACTTTTTTTCCAAAGAAGAGTCATTGAATACCAGAAAATTAGGGTTCATATTGATGAACGCATTTTCGGTTTTTCTGTGCTGAAGTAAGTTGTAGACTCCTGAAGTTGCCTGCCTTTTTACTGGAAGTTCTGACTTTGCGTAGTCGAGCGTAAACGAAAAATCCATTTATTATAACTAATTTTCTAAACGAATGTTAAGTTCCTGTGGAGCTGAGTTAAAAAGCTGTATAACTTGGTCTTCAACTTCTTTTTGGTTCAAAAAGTCTGGTCTTTGCAAACGAGTGCCTTTTCCTTCAAAGTTCAAAACTTTTTCTTTCCAGTCATTTCTCAAGTTGTCCACTCCAACTAAGGCCCCAATCATGCCTCCTACTATGCAAGCGTTGGTGTCAGTGTCTCCTCCTAGTCTTAAAGTTTCGTGCATAGCAGTTTCAAAACTAGAGCTTTTCTTTAAGTGTCTGAATGAATGGTCAAAAGCTATTTTAACAAAGCCTGCCTGGGGAGTTCCAGCCATAGGAGCTGAGTTTTCAATATCATCGAACCAATTCTGAAGTTGCCTGCAGCCTTTTGTGAATGCAATTGTTCTGGCGACATCGTAAGCGCCCTCTGAGTCTCCAGGATTGTTTATAAGGTGAACTATAGCAGCTACATAGCATACCTCCGCTTGCTTAACTAACAAGCTGGAGTGTGTAATGCTGCAGTCCAGAGTAACTGCTTTAATAAGGTTTTCTTCACTTAAGTTTCTGCAAAACACAGCAAGTGGAGTGCACCGCATTAAACTTCCGTTACTGCAAGACATTTTGTTAAGAGACTCTGAAGTTTCAATAGCGTTCTTAGCTGTTCCTAAAGCATTTAAAGCCCTGCCTACAGTCATTCCTACGTCAAAAGGCCCAGTTTCGATCCACAATTTGTAATACCTAGCAATGCTTTCTAAGTCAAAAACTCCTGGGTTCTCAGTTAGTCCCCTTAAAATGCACATTGCCAATTCAGAGTCATCAGTGACTTGCCCAGGAGAAGTATTGAAAGTTCCCCCTCCAGGCATACTAAGTGTTGTTTGCATGATGCTTTCGTTTATGCGAGCAGGGTTAATGAACTCTATGTAGGATCCCAGTGCGTCACCTATAAAAGCCCCCACTACACTTCCCAGTGCTCTTTTTAGTTTTTCATCCATAGTTTGCTCAGTTATAAATGCACTTTGGCAAAAAAGAAGATCACGAAGAGTCTAATGTGTCAATGAAAATACTTAACGAAAAAGACTTAGAAACTCGCTTAAAAGTAGCCAAAGAAAAGTACGAAGAACGTTTGGAAGCAATCACTGATAAAGTCAGAGTGATCTACCAAGACATCCGCAAAGACGAAGTAATCGAAACAATGAGGGCAGACCCAGCAAGCAATGTGTTTATTTCTCAAAGAATGAAAGAAATAGCAGAAGACAACTTAGCTATGGAACGAGAAGAAACCATCGAAAGACTCATAAACGAACTTTCAGAAACTAAAGGCACTCTGAAAAAGTCTGAGTACGAACTCCAAAGTGCCAGAAGTACTTTGGTCCAAAACAAACAAGTCCTAGAAGAAGACAAACAAGCCCTTTACAGCTTGGAAAAAGAAAACTCCGAATTAAAAATTAGAATTAGCGGGCTCACTAAAGAAGTCCAAAACAAAACTAAGTCAATAGAAGAAGACCAAGAGTACTTTAGAGACACCATTGAACAAGTTGAAAAACTCAAACAAGACTTAAGTGTTGCAGAAAGGAACCTCTGGCAAAAGTCCACAGAATTAGAAATGCTCCAGCACGACAACAACCTTACTAAAGAAAAGTCCCAAAAACTCCAGACAGAAGTTACTGGACTTAAAGACCAGTGCAAAGAACTCCAAAAAGCCAAAGAAACAACCCAAAAACAGCTAGAAGAGAGTTCCTACAAGTGTCAACTTTTAGAACAAGAACTCTCAGAAACCAAAGACCAAATAAAGTCTTTGAAAGAAAGTTTAGAAGTTCTGGACCACGAAAAAAGTGAGTCGTTTATGAAGTACTCTACTATGGAAAAGCAACTAAAAGAAGTGTTTGAAAAAGAACAGCACAGCACCCAAGAAATCCTAAAAGACGCCAACCAAAAGTACAAAGAAAAGTCCCACAGACTCAAAAAGAAAATAATAGACCAAAAAAAACAAATTACTAACTACGAAGAAGAACTTGAAGAAGCCAAAGCTGTACTTGAAAACACAAAAACTAAGTACGAAAACTCGCTCCAAACTGTCCAGCAAGACCTTAAAAAAGTAAGAGACGAGTGGGAAAAGCGTTGCCAAGACCTAGAAAAGTACCACAGTGCCCAAGTCAGTGAAATGCAGCACAAACACCAAATCCAAATAACAGAACTCCAAAGACACTACCAACAACTCTTAGACGACAAAATAAAAGAGTTCCAAGAAGAAACCAGCACACAACTTACTAAGCAAAAATTCCAGGACGAAAACCTAAAAAAGACCCTTGATAAAAAAGTGCAAGAGATCGAAAGAGACTACATTAAAAAGTCCAAACACGAGTCTATTCTGCAGGACGAAACTTCTAAACTAAAAAGCACCCACCTCAGAGAAATCAGAGAAATTGAAGAAAAGCACTCTACTGAACTTTACACTAAGATTACTGAACTCAAACAAGAACACTCAACTGAAATTGAAAAACTAAAACAAAAACTCAGTGCACTTGACTCAGAAAAAAACGATACTTTGTCCCAAAAAAGAACTTTGCAAAGCGAACTCGACTTTGCTAACGACAAAATTGAAAGCTTAAGTAACAGAATAAGTTCTTTAAAGGAAGAATACAAAGAACTAGAAGTTGCTAAAAGAAGTATGTACCAAGAACTTGAACAAAGCCAAAGAAACTCTTTAAAACTCAAAAACCAAATAGAAGAAGAAAGCCTTAGAAGACAAAGAGCAGAGTCAGAAGCCCAAGAAAAACAAAACAAACTAAAAGAACTAGAAACTACTCTTACTGAGTACCAACACCAACTAGAAACTAAAGCACAAACTGAAGCTTCAACACTGCAGTCCCAACTAAGCTACTACGAAGAAGCCTTGTCTGCAGAAAAAACCAAAACTAAAAAGCTTCTGCAGCAAGTTTCAGAGTTGCAAAGTGCTTGTGAAAAGTTAGAACAGGAAAAAGAAGATGCCTTTGAACAACTGAACCAAGAAAGCCAAGAATTCCAAAAAAGCACTCAAAAAATCAAAGAAGAAGAGTACGCTAAGTACGAAGAAGAAGTTTCTCTCCACATACAAACCAAAAACTCACTTTCTCAGTTCCAAAACAGAATTGAGTACCTCAGTAGTGAAATCCAAGAAAACGAAGCTAAAATCAAAGAACTCAACCAACTAGTAAACAAGTACGAAAAAGAACTTTCTAAAGCACGCAAACAAGTCCAAACCCAAGAAGACACCCTTGTCCAAGTTCAGGAAGAAAACACCCACCTCAGAAAAAAACTTTCTGATGAAACTAAAAACAAGCATTCCTCAAAAACTGAACTCTTACAAAGGTTCAGCGAAATCATTTCAGAAGTAAAACTTAAAAACAAAAACCTAGGTAAACTGTGTTACAAAGACATCAAAGAATTCAAACAGTCACTTGAGTCTGACCTAGGAGAAACTCTTTTTAAAATAGAACAAGAACTAATCCTTATTAAGAAAACCCACAAATCAGAACTCAACCAAAAGCAAAAACTCATTGAAAACATCAAAAAGCAAAAACTGGAACTAGAGACTTCTTTTAACGAAACCTCTGAAAAGTCAGAAGTATACCAAAACACTATTGACGAGTTAAAAAGTCAAGTTTCTGAACTTAAGGCCGAAGTCCACCAAAAGAACCAAAAAATAGAAAAGTTCCAAAATGAAAGGAAAAAACTAGAACAGGAACTCCGTGAAACTTTTGAACAACTAGAAAGTCACAAACAGGAAAGCATTGAAACTCAGTACAGACTCAGAAACAACATGGAGAACGAGTTCTTTGAAAAAGAAGAAAGAGTCCACGCCAAGTACAGGTCAGAAATCAATAGTCACCTAGAAATGATTGAAACCCTAAAAACCCAACACGAAGCAAAACTAAATAAACTCGAAGAAAAAGTTAAGCACCTTCAAGAAGCCCACCAAAAAGAAACCTTAACTCTAAACGAACAACTTGACAAGAACTCACAAAACTACCAAAAAGAACTTAAAAAAGCCAACCAAACCCAAGAAAAACAAAAAGCACAAATCAAAAGGTTCCAAGACGACCTTTCAAGTTTAGAAACTAAGTCTAAAGAATTGCTTTCTGAAATGGAAACTGAAGTCTACGAAGTTAAAAAAAGCACTTATGAAGAAAAACAACGCCACCAAAAGTTTAAACAAGAAAAGCAACAAGAAATAGAAACTATCCGCAACGAGCTCAAAAAAACTAAAAACGAACTGTACCTAAGAAGTGACTTAATAGAACAACTCGAAAAAGAAAAAGAAGAACTCAGAAAGCAACTGAGGGAACAAAAAGAAACTTTAGAAGTTAAACAAATACAAGACCTAAAAGGCAGGTTATTTAAATCTTACAAGTCCACAATAGAAAGTGTTAGGCACGCCCAAGAACTCGAAAAAGAAACTGATGAACTCAACAAAGCTGCAAAGAGGTCCCCTGAAAAGAAGAAACTACCCAGGGAAACTTAAAATTAAGTAAATGGATTGCTATTTCAACAAGCACATTCCTAAATCAGAACCTCAAAAGGTTATTTTGAGGCCTGTTGACAAAACCTTTGTTACAGGAGTGAGCAGTTACTACGAAGAAACCTACCCTTTGGAACTAGAAAACTACATGAGTAAAGAAGAGTTTTTTAGGTCTATCAAAGAAATCAACGACAGCCTTTTTTACTACTGGCCTTGCTTTCTGTGCTTGAGTTTTGGTTACTGTTTCAGCATATGCACACTAGGACTTAGTTTATGCTGTCCGTACGTTTGTGTGAAGGATGCTACCCAAAGGGTTTACCACGTTATAACCAAAATCAATCAAAAATATCAGAACCGAGGAGTAAAATGGCAGCTTGTAAAGCACTGCTCTACTTCTTGGATTCAAATAGACATAATAAATTAATGGACTCTTTTAAAGACTTAAAGTGCACACTAGCAGCAAAGAACCAGTGTTCACAAGCTCTTGAAGAACGCAAGTTTGAATACCAGAAACTAGTAAGTTTGAATCAAACCACTTTGAAGCTTTTAAACAAGTACAAACTCAAACTTGCAAAGGAACTAAAGCAAAAAAGTTACTTGGAAAGTTTAAAAAACGACTTAGAAGTGCACCATAAAGAACTCGAAGAATTTTCTGTGTTGAAAGAAAACGAATTTAAAATATTAGAAAAAGAAATAACCACTCTTAAACACAGTTCACAAGACATTAGTCTGAGCCAAACCTTTGAGACTTGGGAAAGCTCTGAAAGTTTGGAAAAGCATTTGATGCACAACAAAACACTGTACACTGAAACTAAACTTAGACTTCAAGCTTTGCAGCATGAGTACTACTCTGCTTTTCAAAGGGTCTTTTTAAAGGTCCTTTTTTCCTTTTTCGTGGTAACTTACGTGTATTTTTTTGTGAGTATTTTGTAAAATAACTATTAAGTATTTGCTATAATAATGGATGCACCAACTCTTTACGCACCAGAAATACTTGAGATGTTTCAAGCAGCTAAAAATTGCATCATCAAGCTAGGGTTCACCAAGTTTAGAGAAAATCAAAGTCCCCAAAAAAGAACACTCATGTTCGCGTTAACTAACCAAGGCCAAAGCACAGATGAAACCTGGAACACCTTCCCTATCATTATCGACGTGTCAGTTGGCTTGATTTCTGTGAAAATAATATTCACTTACAGAAACGCGCCTTACAAGTTCGAGCAGAACTCCGAGTTGTTCTTTAGAGTGTTTGAGTTCCTTACAAGGGCGAACCGTGGACTTCAGTTAGGCTGCTTTACTTATAAGTCGAATTTCCAAGTGGTTTTTGACATAAAAACCAACTACCAGTTAGTTGAAAAGAAAGGCTGGGAAGAATTGGTTAATAACTCACTTTCAGTGGCAATAAGTACTTACAAGTCTTACGGGTTCGGAATAGTGGCTATCATCGAAAACCAGAGCTTCCCAGACCTAAATAGTCTTGTTTTAAAGTGCGAAGAAAGACAAAAGGTCAGCAGGAGCACCAAAGTAGAAGAAAAGAAAAAAGACCCACCAGAAGAACAGCACCTGAGTGAAAGCAGTGAAGACGAGTCTCTTTGCTCTGACTCTGAAGAAGACAGCTTTGACTTTGAATACGAAAAAGAATTCATAGAAAAGATCCTAAGTAACCCTGAAATCAGCCAACACTTTATTTGGAACATAAGAATTGAAGACTACAAAAGCGAAATAGTTTACACAGGAAAAGAGCCTAACTTTTCTGAGGTGCTTTTGAACGCCAGCAACAAAAGAGAAATTATCAGAATAACTCTGGGAAAACTAATGGACCTTTATAGAAAAGACATTGTTTTCCTAAACTTCCCTAAAGAACTTGTTGTGTACCAAGAAGGGGAAGTTTTTTTTTGTCCGGTAAAGTTAAAAAGGTTCGTTTACTACCCCGAGAAGCCTAAAGACCCTCAGGCGCAGGAAAAAAGGTACTTAATGAGGATGACTAAAGAAATAAACTACGCCTTAATGAGTGTTTTGTCTAGAAAGCATCACAACATATTTGGATGCTCTTCAGTGGACTTGATTTCTTTAAGTGCTTTTAAGCACCCCGATATAACGAACGAAGACCTCCTCATAGGACATGGAGGTTACGGCTACGTATACATCAATGAAGCCTTTGGAATGAAGGTTGCTATAAAGATTCCTAGGAAAGTCAAAGGAGACCTTGAGAAAGCAAACAAAAGAATTTACAAAGAACTGAATATTTCTAAGTACCTGCAACACCAGAACTGTTCAAGAGCTCTAGGCCTCGTAGAACACAAAAAAGGCCAGTACGGCTTGGTCCAAGAGTACTACGAAAATAAGTCTTTAAACGAGTACATGAAAAAAGTAGGGCTTTCTGAGTATAAAAAACTAGAAATACTTATTGAAATTGCAAAGGGTTTGGAGTTCATTCACTCAAAAGGAATCTGCCACTTCGACATTAAGCCACACAACGTCTTTCTGGATAGCAACTTAGTGGCCAAAATAGCAGACTTTGGACTCAGTGAGTATATTGAAAAGGACAAAAAGATGAAGACAGGGTTTACTTTGATTTATTGCTCGCCTGAACAAATCAAAGGCGACTCTCCAAGTAGGTACTCGGACATTTGGAGTTTTGGAATGACTATGTACTGTGTTTTGTGTGAAAAGTCTCCTTTTTTCCACCTTATTAAAAAGCAAAAAAAACTCGAGAAAAGAGCTTTTTACAATGAAATTAAAAATAACGAACAAAGACCTTTTTTCAGTGAAGAGTTCCAAGCCCAAAAGCCCAACTTAGTTGAAGTGATGAAGGGATGCTGGGTGAAGTCCCCCGTTAACCGAACTGAACTAAGAACCATTATAGACGAACTCTACAAAGAACTTAAAAAGCTTGAGTAATATTCCTACAATTTATATAAATGGACATTGAACTGGCAAAGCAAGTCTTGAATGAAATCAACTTAGCTAGAACTAACCCCGTGAATTACTCCTTCACTCTAGAAACATACCACTCTGGGTACACTGGAACTAGTGTTTCACTCCCAAATAGGCCACCCATTGCTACTATAGAAGGAGTCTCTGTCTGCAACTCTGCAATTCAGATGCTTAGGCAAAGTTCACCCAAACAACCCCTGATTTGGTGTGACGAACTTTCCCAAGCAGCCCAAGAGCACTGTGTAGACAAAAACACCACAGCAACCTTTGGACACACAGGTTCAGGAGGAACTACACTTATGGAAAGACTTGTGCGGTTCGGCAAGCCTTCGGACCCCATCGGGGAAAACATTGGCTACGGGTACACTTCTCCCCAAGACATTGTAGTCTTTATGCTGATAGATGACGGAAACCCTTGCAGGGGCAACAGAAGAAACCTTATGAACGAGAACTTTAAAATGTGTGGAGTGGGAATTACCCGCCATAGAGAACTAGGAAGTATCTGCACAGTGGACTTTGCTGGAGGGTTTAGTCCAGGCCAAAGAACTGACGAGTTTTTGATGAATAACTACAGCGTGCTTTTAGGAGAACACAGTGGGCTAGATGACTACTACAGTGGAAGGCCAGGTCTGAAACTGGACACTTGGAGTGGACCTATTATGGAAAGGATTCCTCAAAATCTAAAGCAACAAGTTCAGAGCTTTTCTAGGGAAGTGCCTCGGAGTGTGAAGCAAACAACAGGAATTACAGGGGAAGTAAAGCAACCCAATTTGCCTGCAGGAGTCAAAAACATGAGGGAAGTCAAGTACTACCAAGGGTCTACTGGGGAGAAAAAGCTTAGGCATGTTAAGCTTTACGTGCTAAGTGACGGCACTGAAGTTTCAGAGGAAACTACGTACTAGTGTTTATATGTAAATAATGGACTTACTAAGAAAAGAACTAAGGAGTCTGAAAAGGGGCAGACGACTAACAAGCAATGGGTCGATTTGTTGTGGGGAAAGCCAAATTTTAGAAGCTCTAAAAGAAAAGTACACGGAACCAGTTGAACAAATGCTGTTTGAACGAAGCTTTGAAGCACACTGCAGTCTACGGCACAAATGGACTTTTCTTAGTGTCTTTTGTGGTGGAAATACTCCACAAAAAACCCAACTTACCTTGGTTTAAGCAAGTAAGTGCTTTTGATAAAGCCCTTAAAGGGATGCTCAACTACAAAGAAGCATTTAGAGTTACTATAGAAAGTTTAGTAGAAATACTTGAAAAAGACTTAAAAAACAAAGTCAGAACCAGTACAGACTTAAACAGTTTATGCTTTTTAGCTTTAGAGTGCTTTTTAAAGTCTTTGCCTTGTTCAAACCTTTCAAAACTAAGCACTAGAGTCAAAGTAATCCAAGAAACATCTTTTAGTTTAAACCCTTTTGAAGTTTTCCAAGGACTTTTGGTTGAAAGCAACTTAGAAGTGAGCCACAGACTGTTTAAAGCAGTGGCTTTCAATGAAAGTTTGCCTGAGACACTAGGTGAAGCATTTTCATACAACTTGCTGAATAGCTATGAAGGGTTTGACTATCAAAACACAGTTGACCAACTCTTGTTTTTAGGGGTAGACCTAGTCATTTGTCAGAAACTCATACCAGTCCAGCTAAAACAAACCTTAAATGTAAGTTGTAAACAGAAAAGTGGAGTGGTGTGCTTAGAAAGACTAGGCCAGAGCAACATGAACTTTCTAGGAAGGGTGTTTAAGAGTCCTTTGCTTTCGTCCTTTTTTGAAGTGAATGCCTCAAACGTTACTGAAGTTACACTTAGCACAGTAACCAAAGGCTATGTTTTGTTCCATGCAAACAACTTAGTTTCTATTCTGCACAAAGGAACTCAGCAAGACCACACAGAACTCACTGAAGCACTCCACAACAGTTTTAAAGTAAGATTTACAAAGGTTCTGGGGGAGTTGTTTACCCAAAAAGAGGTAATTACAAAAGTTTCCATAGAAACAGATTGGGTCAGTCAGGCTTTTAGCGAAGCCTTTGAACCTTGTTTGGTGCCTTCGTTTGCTAAAGCAGTTGATTCTTGTTTTAAGTTAGCTTCTCAAGTAGTAAGGATTAAATATATAAAAACTTAATGGAATACCGCCGTTCTAACTCAGGAAACTCAGACGAAGCACTTTTAAAAGCTTTAAAAACCCACGAAGGCATTATTAAAGGAAAAGGCGTGCAAATGCTTAACAACCTGATTTCAAGGAGACTCCATAATGACCGAAGAGTAGTTAGGCGATTTAGGATTTGGCAAATCAAGCAGTTGTCGCAAAACATTTCAAGGTTCAAACGGCAAGTGAGACAAACTAACAGAAAGTACCTTATCTGCACTATCAAGGTGCTTAATTCCCACCTCAAAAAAGTCAAAAGGTTTTACTTTAAAAAGTTTGCGGGTCAAACATGCAAAGTGCCTGTTCCTACTTCTGTGTCTGAGCCACTGGCCCTGTGTAAATTACTTAGTTACGCAAACATGAAGCAAGCTAAAATCAGTGCTACTTGGGAGTTCAAACTTTTTAAACTTTTCAATCAACACGGAGTAAAAGACTGGGCGTTTAAAACTTGGAAAGCAGAAGCTTACATGCCTAATCCTTTCCTCAACAGAAACAAAGTTTTGACTCTGCAAACACTTTCGATAGTTCTCAAAAGAAATTGGAGACTTCAGTTCCAGGCTTGGAAAAAGATCCAATCTGCACCTTACAAGTTCGAAGTGATTCCGATTGTAAAACTGTTGGAACTTAAGTACCAGAAACTTTTGAAACTTGCTTTGAGGAAGATTTCCCAGCCCCGGTTTCCTGTGCGCAGGAGGTGGGACGACCCAGAAATTGTAGAAAGTTACAAAAGAAGGGCCTTAGCAACAGGTTCTACCTTGCTAGAAGCTTTGGCCAGGAAGAAGCTAGGTTACGACTACGCTGAAGTGCTTAATCTTTTGTCAGTTTATTTTGTGAACTGGAAAAAAGTAACTACAAGGAACTTAGCCATTCCTGAGTTCATAAGGACTCGGCAAAGCAGACAGTGGAGTATTTCTTTGCTGAACTCTACTTTCAGAGCGATTTCTTACCGCAACAAACTGCAGAGTTTCAGTAAGTTGAAACTGTACTCTCCTTTTAAGCAGGGTGGCAACTTCGAAATAGACAAAGCAATCATTTCGAACCAGTGTTGCATTCTTGAAAAACTAGAAAAACAACTTAACTTCAAAGCAAAAGAAACCATGAACAACAAAAAACTTGAAAAACTAGACTCAGTTAGTTACATATTTACTTTTAAGTTCTCAAAAATTTTCCAAAGGTGGAGTAGGTCCAGGATACAAGAAGTCAACTACAACAAACAAGAACTCTTTGAGTACCTAAACTATTTAGAGTCTCAAGCACATAAATTCACCCAACACGGCCAAAACTTACGTGCCTTAATTGAACGCAGGTCTCACGAACCCACTCTGGACAACTTGTCTGATAGTTTTAAAATTGAATAAATATGTCTTCTCACGTACAGGTCGCGGTAGTTAATCCGTTTACTGAGAACAACGGCGTCCAACAACAGGAAAGTTCTTTACAAATCACTTACAACCAAAGTTTTTTCCAAGGAGAGTTTGATTCTATTTTGAAATTTGAAAACTGCAGTGACTTTTTCAGTGAACACCTAAAAAAGGTGTTTGAAGGCGAAAGCACTACTGTGTTTTTGTACGGAGAAACAGGGTCTGGTAAAACAAGTTTAGCAACCAAAAACTTAGTGCAGACTTGTGGGCAGTTTTTGCTGGAAGGAAACTTTGTAATTAGTTTGAGTTGCGTTTTAATAGAGTCAGAAAAAATTTTTGATCTTCTGCAGGATGAAAACGTTAACTTGTCAGTTGCCAGTAACGAACTTATGGGAATACAACTAGAAGCTGCCAGAGATGCCTTTATTGAAGACTCTAAGTCTTTAACTAAGTTCATTGAGAAGAGCCAAGTTAGAAGTGCTCAAATACACTCTGAGGGCTACCCACACCACTACGCAAGCACACTTTATATTTTCTCAGCTTTCAGCACTAAGCCCGACTCCCAGGGGTTCTTAAGAAGAGCCCAGTTTACAGTAGTTGACTTGCCCGGCTCAGAAAAGTCCAAAAGAAGGGGTTTTAGAGCAGTAAACCCTTCTCTGCACATACTTTCGTCTGTGTTGCTTAAAGCTTCTAAAGTTTCTTGCAGCGACTCTAGACTTACTCAGTTACTTAAGTACTCGCTTTGTGACAACGCAAACATAGTCTACTTAGCTATGTTTTCAAGCATTTCTGCAAGCCTAGATACTCTTAAAGAGGTTCACAGATTTAGGTCTGTAAAAACTAATGTTTTCCAGAGAAAATACAGCCCAGAAAACTCTGCTTACAGTGAAAAACTACTTGAAGAAGTAAGGAACTTAAGGAACTACATCAGCTTAGCCAAAGGGAACGAAGTCTCTAGCATTGACTCACCTGTTCCTCTAGAAACAGTCTACCAAGTCATAGAAGAACTTTTAAGACTCAAACGAAAACTTGAAAGTACTTTCCAGAAAGACTACCAGACTGGCTTTAATTTTGAACTAGATAAGCAGGAAATTGAGTTTTTAATGGGCAAAAGAGGAGAAGAATTGCACAGTGCAATTGAGTTTTTGAGGAAAAGGGACCTCCAAAATGCTGGAGAGAACCTTCAATCTCTCCTTCCTTCTCAAGGAAGATGCCCTACTTGCACACTCAAAGTACCCTGCAAGCACTACAGAACCCTTGACAAGGTAACTAGAATTTCAACTAGAGTAAATTCAGTGTCTCCTGTTTTGAACTCGCGGTACGCAGACTCAAGTTTCGGCTCTAAAAGCGTGACTCCAGAAGTGAAGGACTTCCAAGTCAGGTACAAACAAAGAAACGGACTAGAAGTGCTAAAGTCAGCCCAAAACTCCCACTCAGTTTCCTTTTCAAGCAAAAGTTACAACAAAGAACACCAGAAAATCAAGCAACTCCAGAAACTCGAAAAATACCACGAAGAAAAACTCAAAAAAGAAATTGACAAAATTGAAAAAATGTTGAAGGAAGAACAACAAGAAAAACTCAAAAAAAGAAGAGAAGAAATCAAAAGGAAAAAACACAACGAAGCCCAGAAAAGAAGAATAAGGGAGTACCACGAACTCGTTGAAAAAAGAAAAGAAGAATACCAAAAAGCAATGAAAGAACACGAAAAGAAGAAAAGGAAAAAAGAACTCAAGAAGAAAAAGCACTTAGAAGATCAAAAAGCCAAGATTACTTTGTACAACAAACGGAAAAGCGACTACAACATTATTTTGTCAAATCAGATTTCTGACCTTGAAAAAGAAGTAACTTCAAGCAGAAATATTTAAGTTAAGTCTGTAAATTCCACTTAGAATAAAAGTTCCTCATAAAACACTAAATTATGGAGAGTGAATGGGATAAGATTAAGGAGGAGATTGCAAAGGTTCTAGATTCTAGAATAGAAGCAATGCAACAAGAGTTCAACGAACAGCAAGAAATGATAGACAACCTGTCTTCAAAGGTAAAAGAACTCTCGAAAGTATTTGGACCTCCCTCCACACCTAAATCAAATTCCTTGTCCAAAAGTCCTTACAGCCAAACTTCACTCCAAAGCTCTAGGCAAAGCCACACCCCTGAGTCAGAAGCCAGCGTTGAAGAGTCCAAAAAAGACCCAGCTGCCCGCAAAAAAGAACTTGAGGAAAAGAAAAAGCAAGAAGTTGCTGAAAAGAAAAAACAAGCTGAAGAAAGGAAAAAGCAAGCTGCTGAGAAAAAGAAGAAGGAAGAAGAAGCCAAAAAGAAAAAGCAAGTTGAAGACAAAAAGAAAAAGGAAGAAGAAGCTAAGAAGAAAAAGCAAGTTGAAGACAAAAAGAAAAAGGAAGAAGAAGCCAAAAAGAAAAAGCAAGTCGAAGACAAAAAGAAACAGGGTGCTGGCAAAAAAGAAGAGTCTAAGGGAGAAAAGAATCCTGAAGCAACCACTGAGCAAGCAACCACTGAACAAGCAACCACTGAACAAGCAACCACTGAACAAGCAACCACTGAACAAGCAACCACTGAACAAGCAACCACTGAACAAGCATCCACTGAACAAGCATCCACTGAACAAACAACTCCAGCAGAAAACACCGAACTTCTGGAATTGGAAAGGTTCAAAGACTCCCAACCAGAAAAACTGGTTTTGTCTGAAGAGGCCAAGCAAGTCCTTTCGGAACTTGCTCAACTACCAGACGAAGAACTCTACGTAGATTCTAAACCCTCAGACGAAGCCATGCATAGAATCAAACTACTAATGCAATTAACAGGCAAAAACATAAGCAATGACAACGAAGAAGACTGGGAAGCTTGGAGAGGGTGGATAGGAACTGCCAAAGAAAACATTCAAGGCTTGGAGTTCAACCTAGACCAAGAAAACCTCGACAAGGTTGAAGGATTAGGCACTGAGATTGAAGAAATTCCTCAAGAACCCTTTGCCCAGAAACTAGACGTTGTTGTTGAAGAAGTTCTTAAGTTCAGTGGAATACTAAAAGCCCAAAACGCACGTAGGTACCAAAGGCTTTTGCACAAGCAAAGCAAGTAGTTAGTTATCTAAGTATCTTCTAAGAGTTTCAATGATCAGATCAGCCGGAGCTGGCTTTATAATGTGATCACACATTCCGGACTCGTAACACTGCCTAATGTCTTCTTCTGAGTTATAAGCTGTGTAACCTATTATTTTGGGAGAAGTACTTATTCTTCCTACTCCACTTAAGTAATTGATTCTTCTGGTAGCTTCCCAACCGTCTAATCTAGGCATGTTGCAGTCCATAAGTATAACTCTGAAAGGGCACCCTTTGGAGTCTTGACTCTGAACTATTTCAAGGGCTTCCAAGCCATCCTTTGCTCTGAGGCACTTAAGCTTAGCCTTAATTAGGATTTCAAATAAAATCTCCCGGTTGAAGTCGTTATCGTCCACTATAAGCACAGAGGGTTGAGTAGCTTCTTCACCAATGACTGTTGTGAGTTCTCTAACTACAATAGAACTGGTTAGCTCTGGAAGCATTTCAGTTGAGCTTCCAGAGCAGTCAGGCACATCACTGACTTCTTTTAAGATGTCGCACACAAAACTGAACGTAGACCCCCTCCCTTCTTGGGATTCGATCTGAATTATTTTCCTACCTAGTTTTTTGGTTAATAAGTTTGCGATTTGGAGACCTACATGGTTGGACTTGTAAAGATGGGAGTTTCTATCTGAAAAAAGGTCCTCAAGCATTTCTAGCTTTTGAGAGTCGATGCCTATTCCAGTGTCCCGCACGTATACTTTAAGTTGGTTCTCACTGCTTAGTAAAGCACAAATCTCTATGCTTCCTTCTTGAGTGTACTTTAAAGAGTTGCTAACTAAGCACTGAAGTACCTGGGATAGTCTTGAAGCGTCAGTATAAGCTACTTCAGGCAGAAGTTCGTCATACCTGAACCTTAGCCTTAGGTTTTTTTGCTTTGCTTGGATACTAGCGAACTTTACAAATTCCTCCATGAAAGGCTTGAGTTGGAATTCTTGTTTCTTAAGCACAAACAAGTTAGACATTAGTTGGCAGAAGTCCACTAAGTCATTCACAATGCTTATCAGGAGTCTCGAAGACACTTTTACCTTCACTAGCTTTTCTTGGGTTTCTTGATGCAAGTCTCCAATTTCGTTTTTCATAATTTCGTCAGTTAATAAGTGAATAGCGTTAGCAGGGGTTCTTAACTCGTGAGAAACTGATCTGAGTATTTCAGACTTGCACCTGTTAGCAGTTTCTGTTTGTTCTAGAATGGTGATTGCAGTGACGTCGTTTGCTCGAATAATCATTGATGACTCTTCGTTCATAATGATTCTTTTGACACTCCACTCGAACCTTCTGGAGTTTATGTTCACAATGCCTAGAGTCTTTTCTTCGTTTTCTTGTAGTTGCAAACTGCTTCTGATGTCTCCAATTAGTGTTCCTGAGTTGTTTATGTATCTTGAGTCGTACTCTAACTCGGAAACAGCCAGTATTAAGTTGTGAGTGTTGCACTCAAGTGTCTTTAGCATGTTTTCATTGACCATTTGGGGGTTTAAGTCAGAGTCTAGAACTGCTATACAGTTTGGAAACAACCTCAGCAACAACTTCATTTCGTTTTGAGTTTTTTCAAGTTGGTTTTTGTATATAAGCATCTTGATTTCGTGGTCTTTTTTGTTGGACAAGTAAGAGTAGTAGCAAATAACTAGGATTAAGCACGAAAAAATAGGTCCTAGGCCCTGGTACACGGGCATTTCGCTAATGTACAACTTGTAGAAGTACCACTGGGCTAGGTGTTTTGTTACCAGAAGCAAGCTATAACAAGGCTTGTTCAAAAGCTCACTTTGCATGTGCAACACGTAAAAGCTAGCGCCTATGACGTACAGGTTATCATGATCTTCTGTAGTGTAATTGGCCATCCCCCAATAGGAATAGTTAATTACTTCCAGCAGCACATAAATCAAAAAAGCCCTTACCGAAGTAGAAATTCTTTTTTTGAACCTCAGAAAAATAATTAACCCAGAAGCCCCGAAGCCTACTATCACGTGATAGGGGTCATCATACACACTCATCATCCCGATGTAAATCAGAAAAGCTTTTCCCAGCAAGGAGATGAATGCAGGAAATATCAAAGTGCCAGCCACGATCTCGTTTGTTTCATTCACTTGCTTTTCCCAATGTTCTTTTACCTCCCTAACCATTTATATTTGTTAAATGTTAAAGAATCATTTTATAAATATGAATAAACTCTGCAATGTTTGCAATCGTAGCTTCTTCAGCTGGGAACCAGAACTTCTTTCCAGAAAACTAGTTCTGAAACTAAACAAATCTCCTATTACTTGTTATGAAATAGTTGCTGACATGGACAAGTACCCAGAGTTTGTGCCATGGATTAACTCTGTGAGTACAAAGCACAAGTCCGAGTCCTATGCAGTTGCTACCATGACTATTGGGTTTCCTCCTGTCACCCAGACCTACAACTCCTACGTAACCTTTGCGTACCCAGAAAAAATATTGTCTACTTCCAACAACACACCAGTGTTTGCCAAGTTGGAAAGTTTGTGGGAGTTCTTTCCTGACAAGGAGTCTCTACACCAAGAAGGAAGTGTTGTAAAAGTGGACAGGTGCGAAGCCCACTACTCGGTTAAGTTCAAGTTTGCTTCTGCTTTTTACCAGCACTTGTCAGGGGTTGTTCTTGACCAGGTTTGCACTGTAAGTGCAAAAGCCTTCACGAACAAAATCAACTCTGTTCCTTATAACAATGAAGTCTTATACAATAAGGAAAAGCACCACTACGAGTTTTCTAAGTAATATTGCTTTAATTAGTTAATGTCTTGGATTAGATAGTTTTGTTGAACTTCGGCAGAAACCTGGGTTGGAGGGGCTATGTTATGTTCTTGGTGAGTACTTCCTAGTTGAGTAATGTCTACTTTGCACAAAGGGCAAATAGGGTGCCTTATTGCCCAGCAGTCAAAACAGCACTTATGAAATAAATGGTTGCACCTAAGTTCCCTTACAAAAACTCCTTCTTCAAAGTTATCCAAGCAAATTGCACAAACTTCTTTACTTTTATCGTAGTGGTAAACTCTTTCAGGTATGAGTTCGGAAATGTCGTTAGGAGACATTGCATCTGAGCTCTGCGACATCACCTCAGGGGTTCTTCGACTTATCATTTTCCTCAAAATTATAGGAAAGACAACGCAAACCATAGAGATCCCTACAAACACTAAAATCAGTATCCAAAACCCTTTACTTTCATAATCAATTTCACTGGACAAATCACAACTAAAATGGCAACTAACTTGGCCGAAGCAAAAAACTGATAAAAGATAATTGTCTTTTTCAGCGTCTTCTAAGGTATGGTCTATAGTTTTTTCTTTGAACCAAAAAGTTTCTTCGTAGTTAAACATTGAAGGATACTCTAAGTCACTTCCTATAAATATGTAAGGGTTGCCGTACTTTCGTTTGCACTCTACGTCCAAGTAAGAGTCCTTTATTTCGAGTTTATAGAACTCCCAGGTGTAAGGAAGTAGACTAAAGTAATTGGTTTCTTGAAACTCCAAAAAATACACTTCTTCTTCATAGTAGTCATAGTCGTCAAACTCATCATTGTTGTAGTCTAGGTTCTCCACAGTTATTTCGTAAGAAACACTTCCAGAGTCTCTTTTATAAACCCCAATATAAAGATGATCATTCTTTTCGAGCTTCTCAGCTGGTACCACAACGTAAGAGTTTACAGTTGCAAGTGCCCAAGCATCAAAATCATAAAAGTCAGCTGAAACTTTCCAAAACTCATTTCCATAGTCAAATTCATACTTAGGCCAAGAATTCAAGTTTACAAGTAAAAGTAGTGGCTTGACAGAGGAAGTTTGGGTAATTTTGATTAAAGTGTCTTTTCTGTGCTTAGGCAAATCTACTTTTGTGCGGAACCAGGTTTCAAACTGAGTTACTTCTGTTGATTTTGTGATGGCAACCAAGAGAAAAGAAAGTAAAAGTTGCATTAAGTTTGTCTTTATGTTTAAATGGAAAATTAAATTAGCTAGTTAACAGAAAATACCATTTCTAGATCTGAACAGGCTTTCGATTTAAATGAATTCTTTAGTTGGTTTCGAATTAGATTATCGATAACACCATAATTAAATAGAACTAAATGGGCCAAAAACAAACTTACCCAAGTTTAAGAATCCAAAAACAGAGCACTAAGAATAAAACAAGTCGCTCAAAAAAACTGGAGCCCAAACAACTCAAGATCTACGTAGACAACCGCGAGTACCAAATAGAAGCCCCAGACTCAACTCTCACCTGCGGCTGGCTGATTTCAGAAGTGATACGACTAAGCAACAACCCCAACATAGTATCTCTCAAAACCTTATCTAACATTGAAATAGTTGACTACTGGCTTACACACTTCGACAGACCACTTACTCCTCTGCGCCAAAGCGAGAAGCTAACCGCTGTTTTTTCTGAACAGCTCCAATACGACTTGTGTCTGGATCACTTTGAGCCTGTAAAAGTGGTAGGCAAAGGTGGTTTTAGCACTGTTTCACAAGTCAGGAAAAAAGATACTGGAATGCTCTACGCAATCAAAACCATGGACAAACACTTCATAAGGAAGGAAGAAAAAGTTTCGCAAGTTCTAACTGAAAGAAGAATAATGATAAGGGCCAGGCATCCCTTTATAGTTAAACTCCACTGGGCTTTCCAGACCCAAAACAAGCTCCACTTAGTAATGGACTTGTGCCCTGGAGGAGAACTCTTTTTCCACCTGCACAACATTGGAAGGTTCAACGAAAAACAAGCCAGGTTTTACTTCGCTGAGATTTTGCTAGCCCTAGAGTACCTGCACCAAGAAAACGTTGTTTACAGAGACCTTAAGCCCGAAAACATCCTTTTGAACATTGACGGGCACATTAGGATCACTGACTTTGGGTTGTCAAAAGAAAACATAACCAAAGAAGGCAGGACTTTCAGCTTCTGTGGGAGTCCTGAGTACATGAGCCCCGAGATGCTCAAGGGCAAAGGGCACGGACGTCTTGTGGACTTGTACAGCCTAGGTGCTCTTCTTTACGAAATGCTTACAGGGCTTCCTCCTTTTTACCACAAAAACCGTTCTAAAATGTACTACCGAATAATGAACGAGCACCTGAGCATTCCAGAATACTTATCTAAGCCTTGCAAAGACTTGCTGAAAGGGTTACTCGAAAAAGACCCCCAGGTGAGACTGGGCTGCAGAAACGGTTTGGAAGAAATCAAAAACCACGTCTGGTGCGAAAAGATTCCTTGGGACAGAATCCGAAACATGACAATAACTCCTCCTTTCCGACCTAACTTAAGAGTTTCTAACTTCGACCCAGAGTACACCAGAATGGAAGTAGACCCAGTCTTTTCTGAAGACAATAGAACAAGTGTGGACGACTTATTCATAGACTGGGCTTACTACTCTGAGATGGAAGAAGGGCCTGGAAAGCAGGTCCCTTCTGACATTTCCTTGTCCACTACTATCAGTAAGTCAGCAGGGTTTATTTCTCACAATTCTACTATTTCACGAGAAGAGTCTAAACTCCATGTTACACTACCTAAAATCAACTTGACTGAAATCCAAAACAAAAAACCTAGAAAACCCCCCCAGCCTCTGTTCAAGCTTACTGAAGAGGACATTCTTTACTCACAAGAGAATCCTGATACTTTGTAAATCAATCCTTACTTAGATTTAATTAGAGTTCTTGTAATATTAACAATGTTTGAACTTAGTCAAGAACAACAACAAAAGTTTCACTGGGTTCTAGACAAAGCCTTAGAAAGCATTGAAGAAGCCCCTAAAGCAACCCCAAAAGAAACCCTGAAAGTTTCTTTCAAAGACCAGCCAATGAAAATTTCAGACTTAGAAGACACTCAACTTGACGAACTCAAAGCTAAACTTTTGTTCCAAAGAAAGTTTAACTTCGAACTTAAAAGACAAAACGCAAAGTTAAACAAAGCTTTAGCTTTTAAAGAAAACTTGTCAAGCAAGTTAGCTAAACTTAAACAAAACTACAAGGAACTAAAAAACAACTTCATGGTCTCTGAAGAAATCAGAAAAGAATACAAAAAAGTCATTTATTCTCTTAAAAAACAATTAAAGGTTTAGTTTTTGGTAAGCCAAAATAATAGCAGAGGACCTTGCTGATTCTTTGCTGTGACTCGACACTGAAAACTCTTTTTCCCCGAAAACTACTTTTCCGATGTAAACACCTTCACACGCTTGGACATCAACTGTGAGCTTTTTGTGAGTTTTTTGAGCATGCACATGCAGTCTTTCTGATATGTGAGTTTTACAGCTTTCTTTGTAAAACACCAAGTGCAGCATACTTTTTGAAAGCATTTCTCCAAATATCCTAGCGGTCAAAACAATGTCTTTAGAGTCTACTAAAACTGCCCCTATTAAAGCTTCAAAAACGTCTGCAAGTACTTTGTTGCCTTCTCCAAAGACTCCAAAGTTAGTGAGTTCTTCTTCCCAGTTAACGTTTTTTTCAAAGTTTTGAATGTCTTTAAGGATCTCCGGACAAGCACTGACTAGTTTGTGTAAGCCTAGTCCAACTGAAACCTTTGCTAAAAAGTGATTGTTCACCAGTATCTGTTTGAGTAAGTGCAATTCGTCAGCTGTGTAAGAACTCAAGGGGTAAATGTTGCATAGAACCACTAAGTCCAGCACTGCGTCTCCTAAAAACTCAAGGCTTTCATAATGCTCTGCACTAACAGACTTGTGCTTCAGAGCCCTTTCAAGTAGTTTAGGGTTGGTAAACTTGTAGTTAAGTGCTTTTTGAAGCTCAGCGGTGTTCTTAGGTGAAAAGAACTTTACTAAGTTCTTTATTTTTGTGTTTCTCTGGTACTGGTAGTGACTAGCTGCAAACTTACTAAGTATCTCTATTTTTTGTTTTGGAAAAAGGTGCTCTAACCTTTCAAAGTTAGGCAGACAAAGCAACTCAAATATTCTTTCAGCTGCACTTTTTAGGTTCTCCCCAGCATAACAAGCCCCCACTAAAGCTTCAAAAAAGTCAGCGTGCATTCCTTCACTGTAACTCATTGTAATTTCTTGGGTTTCTCCAGGACACCACTTAGACCAGTAGTAAGGAGGCCTGAACTTGCCTACAGGTAGTGTTCTAGTTCTTAAGTAAGTAATTAAGTTTTGGTTCCTCATGGCGTCTGCTAAGTTTTCGTTACTTACAACTCTCCCTTTCAACTGAGAAAGTGATTTTTCAGTGGAATTTGGGGACTCTGCAAAGGCGTACAAAGCAACTGAGTACTTAAGGATGGTGTCTCCTAGAGTTTCTAAGTCGTCATAGTTGTGCAGGGAGTTAATGATAGGAGCAGTGCAGGCTTGGTTTATGTAGGAAAAAGGTCCTTGGTAGTTTAAGTACCTAGAAAGTTCTACAACGTAAGAGTAGGACTCTAAAGTAACAAGGCTTTGCAAGAGTTGGTAACTCTGTTTCAAGTGAGCCTTTGACAGGTAAAACTCTTCCATAGAAGTTTGGTTGACTATTGGGTTTCCGTTCTTTTTGTGACTGATAGAAACTTCTTGGTCTATGTTTTTAGACCTTGCAGACTTTATGCAACTTGCAAATATCAAGGGCTCCGACTCGTCAATGAAACTCAACTCCTCGTTTAACACTATGTTTTGGAACTCAGAAATAGCAATGATGTCAGTTTGCTCGTCAAAAACAGCGTCCCAAATGTCAAATCCTAAGTACTTTTGGATGTAAGTTTCTAAATAGGGGTTGTCTTCTCCTAAGAGTTTTCTGAAAAACTCTTCACAGCTGCTAGTGCTACTGACTTCCCCAAGATACTCAAACACAGCTTTGTTGCGTTTGGTGCTTTGAATGATAAGGTCTTTTCTTTCACTTGTAGGTATTTGGCTAAGTTTAGTTCTTTCAAGCACTCTTTGGGACTTCTTTACAGCTTCCCAGTCCACTTCCTGGTTTTTCAAGGGCACTGTTAAGTAGTTGGCTTGGGAACTAGTGCCTCCTTCTTTGGGGTTTCTTAAAAGGTCTTTCCAAAAAGTGTTTTGGAAGTCTTTGAGCAAATCTAGGTCTGACTTAAAGAGTATCTTGGAACCAAGTGGGAACAAAAGCTCTTTGGGTAAAGGTTTAAATTCAAAAGGGAGCAACACTCCGAACAGGTCTGAATTCACCAGCAAGTAACAGTAACACTCGACTCCTTCTGAAGACTCCTTGAAATTCTGCTTTAGAATCTGGGAGTAGTTAGGGATTGTTAGTTCCTCCATACTAAAATATTAAAGGGTTATTTACATTAATCACTAAGGTGCTCAGTCACTTCAGTTCCATCGTCCATAGTGTAGATTTTAAAGTGTTTAGTTCTTTGTTGCCCGTTTTCAGTTTTGGTCCTTTTGATTTCTCTGACACTTTTGACTCCTTCGGGCAAGTCAGGCATTTTCTCTAGACCAAACTCTCTTCTGAAGTTCCTAATCGAGGTAGCAACATCTTGAGGAACCCTGCTCAAGATAGGCCCTCCCCAATCAGTAAGCTTGATCACAGGTCTTCCGCTAAAGTAATCATCTATAGCTGAGTGACCTCCTAACAAGATGCTGCTTCTCTTGGGTACCAATTCCGTCAAATCAGGCTGCACTCCAGGTGTGAATCCTCCTGCCATCACAAGAGTGCACATACTGTCCATTTCCAAGTGAGCTGCAAACCCAATTCCGCACAGAGTATACCTTTCATTCATAAGGTTTTTCCTATTTCCTCGGGCAGGAACTCCGTCATCAACCAGCATCATGCAAACTATGTTTTCAGGAGTGTCCTGTCCGTACATGATGTTTTCGCCAACAGGCTCCTCTGGCTTTCCATACTTAGTGACTCTGTCCAATAGAGTTGATCCCAATGACCCGGTATGTCCGAACTCTCCAAGGGAGCCTTTGTCGTTGCAGTGGTCTTGTGCAGAGAACGAAAGGCTGTCTGACCAGATCAAAGGAGTTCTAGGAGTCATTGCGCGCAAATAGTCAATGGCCGACAAGCATGCAGCTTGCCCGTCAATTGTTAAGAGTGGTGGCTGGTTTGGAAGTGTAAGTGTGAATCCATTGTAGTATGTTAAGAAGGTTTCAAGCTTGTTTGCGTAATTCGAAGGGTTTGTGCGGCAAAGGTTGATTTCGTCTAGAATCTGCTTCCTCAATTCGACGTTCATGGTATTATAAATTAGTGTTTTTTCTCGTATTTATGATTGGTGATTTTACTTGGATTTGACTGTAAGTTTCAGCAGCATTGCTTAGCACAGCTGTTTAATACTCAGCACTTAAACTTAAGTGTACTGGTTGGTTAAGCCCTAATCGGAGACTGAGAACTAAATTGTAGGAAAAATGAACACTTTAGTTAGTAGTGTTTGAATCTTGAGTTAATTCAAAATAGTAATGGAAACCAAAACCAAGAAGAAGCAAAAGTTAATCCTAAACGTTTCTAATTCAAAATACGATGTAATAAGGCACGTTGGAAAGAAACTACTAGGATTCAAACTCAAAGAAACAGAGGATGACAACTGGGATTTATTTTGGACAGACACGTCCATAAATCCAGGGCGCCTCTCGCGCATGAAACCCTTCCAAAAAATCAACCACTTCCCCGAGATGATCAATATATGCAGAAAGAACCTTATGGCTATTAACCTCAACAAGTTCCGCAAACTCTTTCCCAAAGAGTACAACTTTTACCCCCAAACTTGGATTCTTCCGAGTGACATTGCAGATTTCAAGGCTCAACTTTCCAAAAGGGCCAAAAGAACTTACATTGTTAAGCCTGACGCCAGTGCCCAGGGAAAAGGCATTTACTTAGTTAACAAACCTGAACAACTAGCCTGTACTGAAAGCTGTGTTGCTCAGGAGTACCTTAAAAAACCCTTTCTGATCAATGGACTTAAGTTTGACTTAAGAATTTACGTGCTAGTTGCTGGCTGTGACCCTTTAAGGATCTTCATCTTCAAAGACGGACTTGCTAGGTTTGCCACTGAAACTTACAAAGCTCCTCAGAAAAACAACCTTGAAAAAACCTGTATGCACCTCACTAATTACGCTGTTAATAAAAGAAACCCCAACTTCATCAAGAACCAGAACCCAGAGTCAGAGAACTCAGCCCACAAAAGGTCTATAGTTAATTTGTTCCAGCAACTCACAGAAGAAGGACACAACTGCGAAGTGCTATGGCAGAAAATCTGTGACATAGTAGTAAAAACTATTTTAACTATACAGCCCACTTTAGCGCACACATACAGATCTTGCCAGCCAGAGGACACTAGCAACTCTATGTGCTTTGAGGTACTGGGTTTTGACATAATGCTTGACAAAAAGCTCAAACCTTGGCTACTAGAAGTTAACCACTCGCCAAGTTTCACTACAGACTCTTCTTTAGACAGAAGAATAAAAAGACAAGTAATCAGTGAAGCCATCCAACTCATGAACTTAACCCTTAAGTCCAAAAAACTTTTCCTCAAAAAACAAAAAAAACAGTCCTGGGAACGAACTTACTCCAAAAAGTACGAAAAAGAAAGCAAAGAGTCCTTAAAAGCTAAAGAAGTTAAGAAAAGAACCAAGTACGAAGCTAGTCTTGAAGTCAACTACCAACTTATTTATCCTAGTGAAACTAACAAGTACCAAAAGTTTGAAGAGTCAGCTATGAACTTTTACACTAACTTCACACAAGGACGCCGCAAACGCAATGAAAGCCAACCTCCAATAGTTGCGCCCCTGCGCAAGCCCTTGCTAAGAAACCCTGTAAAGCCCATCAGGCCTTCTTCTACTAAAAAAACTCTACCAAACAAAAACCATGAGATAGAAAGAACTTACTCTGCAAGGGAACTTGACAAGCCTAAGCAGCCCAGAAGAAGAATCACAAGTGCGCATCCTAAAAAACGCACTTTAGACAGTACTCAGCCCCCCACTTCTGGTTCTTACATAGTTCCCAAACTAATTGATTTTCCATTTGAACTTAACATTGCTGAAGAACTGCCTCAAACAAGGAAAAGACTCTTAGTAAGGTAGTAAGCACTTAATTACGATATCTTTTGGTAAAAAAGCATGTATGCTTCGTCGTTAAGGACGTTTTCCAAGTCAACTACTCTTACATTGGCATCGTCACAGATGTACCAGCTAAACCCACGTTTGCAGTACGAGTAATAGTGCCCACCATAAGCTGCTCCTGAGTGCACACAAACGGAAATTAACTCGTATCTGCCTCTTTCGTTACTATAAGGAGATAGGTCAAATAACTTAGGTACTTTAGTTTTTCCTTCGAGTTTTCTGGTAAAAGGCATGCTTCTGAACCTTTTCAACTGGACCATCAAGAACCTAGGGTTTTTCACTAGATTATAGCTCTTTTCAATACTAGTTACTTTTCTGCAAGTGTCGCATTTGTACTGGTTCTTGATAGATTCAGTTTGAGTGAAGTTCGAAAAAGAACTTTCTAGTGAAGACTTTATCTCTAAAGTCAGTAATGTAAAGGGTTCGAAGGAGTGGCTTTTTCTGTTGCAAGTTAAGCATTTTACTTTGCTTGCAAGCAACCCTGAAAAAAGGTTTACTATAAGTTTAGAGTTGTTGTGAGTATAGTCAATCCAGGGGTCAGAGTACTTAGTTTTGGTGCTGGGTGACAACTCTTCATTTAGGGAGTCAAGCAGTTTCCTTAAGAACTCAGGGGCATCGTGTTGGCGGTCATTTGGAAATGTTTTGCCGAAGTATTTCCAAAAAGGTTTAGGCTTTATTATGTCTTTGGTTTCACTTGACAGAATTACTTCTTTTAAAAGAGTGAACAGTGTTCCCCTTTTAGGGTTGTTTTTGAAGTAATCAGTGAAAGGATTTATACAAAACAAACTTTGCAGAGTTGAGTTAATGAAACATAGATACATAGGGTTGTATATTCCGCAAACGTGCTTACTAAGCACACAGACTTTTTTAAGTCCACCTGAAGTGTCTGCGGTAGAAGTGCTGTTTTTTCTGGAGTGAGAAGACTCAGCTTTAAAAGTTTTGAGTTTAGTTTCGCTTTTAACTTTTATGGGCTTAACTACTTCGTAAATGTTGCTGCTTGCACAAACGATGGGAGGATCGCCTCCGTATATAGAGTGTATAAAATCCCATTGGCTTTTAGATATCACATAGTAATGCTCTTTGAAATGCAAGCCTGGTTTGGGGAATCCTTTGGAGTCCAGGATTTCTTTGTGAGAAATTCTGCCAGGGGGTTCCATTCCTTTTATGAAGTACACCCACTGCTTCATCCAGGAACAACTTATTGCGTAAAAAGAACTTTTAGGTTCGCTTTCAAGTTCCTTTAGTTTTTGTCTTTCGTATTTTCTTCTGAATTGGTAATCTGGTTTTTCCGTGTTAGGTTTTGTTTCCATTTATAGCAACCCTAGTTATTTCGGCAGACTTAGATAAAACGAACAGTAAAAATAATGGCAAGCAAAAAACTAATTGAATACTCCAAGCTGGTGTTGGTGGAGAGTTCAAAGGACTATATTTACCCATTCATGAGGTTTACAACCTCTGGGAACGAAGACTTAACTGTGTTCATCACCCCTGAAAAGACTCTTAAAGACCTTGCAAGCGAGTTTTCAGAACACAAATTCGGAAATATCCAGTTTTACAACGTTGACGGGTCAATAGTTTCCTCAACTACTTCTGTGATTGACGCTGTAAGTGATCCACTCATTTTAAAACTAGACAACTATAGAGCTTACTCAATATTCAACTTAAAGTCAACTTCAGAATTCTTGACTCCCGAACAAAGGTTCTTGGCAAACAAGTTCCGAGAAAACTCAATGTCTCTGAGGTCAGCTGAACTGTTTGGAATATTCAACAACTACTTTTCGAAAGAACTTGAAAAAATCAACAGTGAAGAAGTCCACAAACATGAAATCGAGTCTTTAGGAAAGATTGCAACTCTCCAACTCACCAATCAGATTCAAAGCAGAAAGCACTACTTAATAGCTTTGATGAACTCTATCAAAGCTAACTACAGCTACCAACTCCAAAAAAAGCAGGACCTAGAACAAGCTGCCAACAAGCATGCCAACCGAGTTATTTGGAGTTTCTTCGGAACAATTGCTTTGCAGTTTGCAGCAGTCCAGTATGGAACTTACGTAGTATACTCTTGGGACATTATGGAACCAATCACTTGCTTGATGGGAATGGGAGACGCCTGTATTGGGTACTTCTTTTGGATCAACTGCAACAAGCAAGACTACTCTTTAGAAGGGATCCGTAACTACTTCTACTCGAAAAAGTTGTCTAAACTCTACAAGAAAAACAACCTCAGCCAAGAAGAAACCCAAAAAATCGACTCAATCGTAAACGACCTTGAGCGCAAGTTATACACTTAATGAGGTTCATCAGTGATCACAGCTGCCCACTTGTACATAGTGTCTTCAGTCAGTTCTCTGTAGGACCTCAAACAAATCCACCTACCTTCACTTACGTTGTAGTACTCAATATTTTGTCCTTGAGCAGTGCCTCCTATTGCAAACACACACCCTCCACAACAGTGGAACTTGTTCATTAAGTACCTTGTAAAGTTCATGTTAGGCAAGTTAGTCCACTCTAGAGTTTCAAGGTCCAAAGAGCGCACTAGATTCAGAGTTCCTTTTTCGTTGTAACCGCCTGCTATCATAATCTTGTTTTCAGAGTAACAAGCTGCCCCTGTGTTTTGCAAAGGCCTGTGTAACACACATGGAAGTACTTCCCACTTGTTTTTAGTTACGTTGTAACGCTCTATGTTGTCTAAGTACTTACTTCCGTCGTACCCCCCAAACACGTAAATGCAGTTACCTGCCACACAGGAAGAAAACGCGCACCTTTTGTAGTTGAGACTTGCTATAGGCATGGGAGAGTTGGTTTCTATTGAAATCTTTTCGCACTTGTCGTGCCAAGATGAACCGTTGTACCCGCCTATGCAGTAAACGAAACCGTTGTGGTAAACTGCATTGTGAGAAGACCGCACGTGAAGCATGTTGCAGCGCTTAATCATCTTGCCTTCTGTGTACTCGTAGACTTCGTTTGACTTAGTGCCTCCAGTGATAAGTATGTTTCCGTTGGGTAAAGCTGCTATTGAAGCAAAGTTCTTGAACTCGTAACCGTTAGGCTCTTGTATAACTGTTTGGGACCACCTTTGAGTTCCCAGGTGGAACTTAAGCACTGTATTTTGAGTTCCGAAGCAGTAAATAGTTGGGTTCAGCATATCTCCCCCCAAAGAAACTACTCCGAACTTTGAAATTTCTTGTTCCAAAGGCTTGGTGTTGAAAAGGGTTTTACTTGAAAAAAGCGAAGAGGGGTCTAAGGTTCCAAGTTTCTGGCAGTTACTGAACAAAACGTGGACTTCCCGTTTGCTAATAGTTATTCTTTGGGCCCACTCACTTGAGTTAGCTAGTTCTTTAGTAGACATGGAGACAATTGTGTTACTTAGGGCTTGGAGTTTGGCAAGGTACTGTTGGAGTTGTTCTGAAAAGTCTTCCAGAGCCTCCATGTCATCATTGATTTTGTTTTCACAATCCATAGCTTGGACTTCAATCTTTTTCTTCAACTCGTTTTTCCTAGCTTCGAGTTTTTCGTATATTGCAGCAAACGAGGAGTCAATGCGGTCAATCTCCCTCATGACAGCTTGGCCGATGCTTTGCTTTTTGCCCAAGACGTCCTGTTTTTTCTCTTCAGTAGTTTGAAGCATTTCTTTGACGTTTTCAACCAAACCTTTTACTTCGAACCTTAGTTCCAAAACAGGGTCGTCTAGTTTAACTAGTTTGTGGCCACCATGGTCTAGAATGCAGTCTGCACACAGAGGCAAAGAGTCCTCTATGCAGTAACGAATAACTGTTTCTTCTGGGTGCTTTTCACACTTAGAAGAAAACTTAGCCCGGGTGCCTGTTGGTTTTTCAGTGCTTTTTTTGTTAGCAATGAACTCCAAAACAATGTAGTTCTTTGGAAGGTTCGCGGGTGAAGGAGCTACCGAGATGCTACGGCAAGTGGGACAAGTGATTTGAGTGTCAACTATTACTTGGTTCAGGCAATCTTCGCAACAAGTGTGTCCACAGTTCAAAAGTCGGGGGCAGTTTGGGGATTCGTTGAATACTTCTGAGCAGATTGGGCACTCCATTTGTTTATAAGCTTATTTAATCAAATTTGAAGTAACTTCGTTTTGAGGGAGAAGCTAAAAAGTACAACAAAGCTGAGAGCACTAGGAAAATAAGTAATCCTCTCTGCCAAGTAAACCAGTATTCTTCTTCTTCGTTGAACTCTACTTTTTGGGGTCTTTGTTCAAACTCTTGCAAAGCTTCCTGTATGTTTTTGTACAGAATTCTTTTGTTGTACTTGCCTTTATTGAAAGCTCTGCAAATCATCACTCGCTTAGCTCCTTCAAAAGCGTCGTCAATGGTGTTGCTTTCTAAGTTCACACCCTCAACAGAAGCATGTCTTGCCATTAACATTGAAGGCTTATGAGGAGAAAGTTCAGCTATCCAGTTCATCTTGACCAGGACTTTCTGGACGTCTTTGCTTTCTTCTGATACTTTGCTGAAAACTTCTTCAGTGTCGCTGTAGTACTTCAGCATGTCTATATACTCTTGGTGGAGCTTCTTAATTACAGTATGTTCAAACTCGTAGTTCGAAGCTGGCTTGATTCCAGAGTAGCACTTAACTTCTTTGAAAAACTTTGTGTAGAACTTACACTCTTTTCCGTACTCTCTGTGGATTCTATCGTCAATCAACTCAAGGAGTCTTTGGTATTCAGGGTGGACCTCAGCTGCCCTGGAAGCATCTTCTCTTGCAAGGTTCAAGTCAAAAAGCTTGCTGGCTTTGTTGTAAAGAATATTCATAGCCCTTATTGCTTTTGCTCTTAAGTTGTAGGGACTTAGCATTAAGGAGTCATCCAAGCACTTTCTGCACTCTTCAAAGTTCCTCATTTTGATCAAGCAAATTGCCATGTTAAGTAAACTTTGCAAAAGCAAGCCCTTTCGGACTTTTTCTTCGCGGGGGTCTTCTTCAGGACTTTGGAAGAGCTCAAAAGAGTTATCTTTGTGCAACTCAACGTACACAAAGATGCCTATGCTGTGCTCGTAGTTCATGTAAGCTTTTCTGTAAAGTCCTTGGTTGAAGTTGCGGTTTCCAGCTTCTCTGAGCTCGTTTGCCATCATGGACTTCTGCATAAAGGGCACAGAACGGAATCGAACTATGTAGTCGTGATGGAAGCAGGAGTTCTGCAAGTAAAATGGAAGTTCGAAGAAGGAACTCGAAGTGTCAGAATGGAACCTGAAAAACGAAGAGTGGTAGGGCGAAATGTAGGGCAAAAGGTACTCTTCGTGGTCTTCGAAAAACACAGGGTCGTCTGACTTAGGAGGAGGATTGTGGCCAAACGGAGACCGTTGAGGCTTTTGGCTTTTGCTGACACTAAAAGGACATGACATTATTATTTAATATTTCAGAAACTAACTTGTATTGGCTAGTTAACAATCCTAATAATAATGGAACTTAGTGAGCCTTTACTGAAGAAAGACTGCAAAACCCTACAGACTTCACTTAAAGAACTTCAAGTGGAGTAAACTCTATATTTAAGCAGAACCAGCTCAAGGCCAGAAAGAATACCTTTCCCAGAGTCAATCAAAACAGGAACCTCTTTAAAAGCCATTGCTAACGAAGAGTAGATGACTCACTTGGCTCCAAAGTTTACGAGTTAAAGAATAAATTCAAAAACTTAGATAAAAGCACCAAGGAGTCTTTCAAGAAATCAGAAACTCAGATAGAAGACCTGGAGAACTTTAAAGCTAAGTTTGAACAATTCTTATCTCGCATAAATAAACAAGATTAAGAAATGGAGTATCTTACAATATTGCTGGGAGTGAGTGCGGTTTTTTTGGGGTACTTTTCTTACAACTTTGAAGTGCTGCACAAGTCAGAGACGTTGCTGGAAGCTTTGAACCACTACAAACAGACCCAAGGGTTCAGGTACTTAGCAGCAACTACTTTGTTAGTTGTGTTTGGGTACTTGCTGTACTCTTTTATGACTTCTAAAGCTCCGCAGCCTCGGAATAAGTACTACTCGCAAAGGATCTCGAAAAAGGAATTTGAAAACCAAAAGAAGGGCTACACCCAACAACAACTAGCTAAGTTGATGAACTCCGAAGAGTTCAGAAGGCACATGTCTGGCAGGCAGCCAGCGAGTGAAGACGGAGTAAGTGAAGAAGAGTCAGACACTTAGTTATGTAACTATAAACAGTCTTCAGTGAGCAGTCCGTGGTACTTGCTGAGGCCTTTCTTCCTTTCGTCGTACACAAACTCGAAGTTGGTGTCTTTGGCAAGCGAGTCGAAGTCTGCCCCGTACAACAGAGCGTACTCGAGGTCAATCATGTGTTTGGTGAGTTGTGTGTTGAGGTTTCTTTTCTGCTGGGAAGTTCCGCTGATCTGTGGAGACAGGTTGGCTTCCAAAAACCACAGGTTGAAGTTTTTGTCCATGATGAAGTCGAGTCCCATGAGTTCAAACACTCCTGGGTGCCTCAAAAAGTACTTCAGGTTCATCCTTGTGATGTGCAGCATGAGTGTTTGCATTTTGTTCCTGAGCGAAGCAACAAAGCCCTTTTGGGCAAGTCCTTCTTGCACCATGAAGTTTTCGAACTGGGAGTAACTCCAGCTCTGGTCTTGGAGCAGCAAGTCTTGTTGTTCCTGAGTTAAGTTTTGGTTCTTCATGCTGGACTGAACTACTTTGAGGTTGGTTAGGTGGACTGACTTGTCCTTGGAGTCAGGGTCGAACTCCGACATGGAGAGTCTCACGAACCCGTCGTGGTACATAACAATCAGCGGGTCCATGCTGGCAACGAACATGTACACTCTGAAGTCGAACTTGTGGTTGTTGATCAGCAGGGGGTCTTTGATGTACCTTTGGGCTATGTACAGTTCTTCCCAAGGACAGTTCACAGAGGAGATGATTTCTTGGGCTTTGAGTTGGTCAGCAAGCTCCACTCCTCTGCCGCTGTGGAAGAACCTGGGTTTCTTCATGATCCACCTGATTTCGGGGTTCTGGATGTTTGTTTCAAGGTCTTCAAGGAACTCTTGGCACTGGTCAGTTTTGGTGAGGTCTAGAGTGTGGGGCATGAAGGTCCAGGGGTTGAAGCAGTGCTCGCGTCCAGAGTAGTGTTTTCCGTAGTCCCTCATGGTGTTGGCAATCACGTCTTTGAAGTTGAGTTGTTCTGCCCCAGGTATGTGGTTGTACCTTTGGCCTTCGCACAAAAAGTGCTTTCCGAGTTCGTGGTAGGTGTGCCAGTTGATTTGGTGGTTGATGAACAGAGTGATGCTGGGTTCGAACCTTTCAATGGGGGTCTTTTTGAAGAAGTTGCCAGGTTGGCTTTTGGTGTTGGCAAGTGTGGTGTAGTTGTTGATGACTTGCTTGATGAGTTGGAAGTCGGGGTAGTGAGAAAACACTACCCTGTCTTGTTTCAGAGGAAGTCCTCTGTGGTCGAACTCTACAGAATGTGAGTTTTGGTATTTCTTGACTTTGGTGCAGTAAGCAGCTTCGTTAAGTATGTAGTCAATAGTTCTGCCTAACTTAAGGGAGTTTTTGTAGTTCTTCCAAGTTTCTGAGTCCCTCCAGTCACTTTTGTGTTCAAAAGGGGAGTCCAAAAACACCTTGTTGGAGGAATTCAAAGTCACTTCGTTCTGAGGGGACTTAGTTTTGGTTAGCGTGTAAATCATGAAAACGAAGTACAGCAGCACTCCCGCTCCGATGATTGTGTTTCTTCTTGACATGAAATATTACACTACTTTAATCGGCAGAAAAAAATGTTTTAGGGTCCTACAATTCCTGTAGTTTATAAAGAATGTTTAGTTGCATTAAGTTGCTTTTAGTTTTAGTTTTCAGCAGTCTGGGTTGTGAGTTCGAAAACGGAAGTATACAAGACTGCAGTTTGGAGTCTGTGAGTGTGAGTCCAGGTTCGGATTTAGGGGCTGAGTTGTGTAATGACACTACCAAAAACCAAACACTGAACCTTGCACCCGGGAATTATTCCATTGCTCTTACTTGTGCTCTGAGTTCTGTTGTGCAAGTGAAAGGAACTTCTAAAGAAGAAACTGCTTTAACCTTCACTCAAAACCACATGGTAATTGAGACTTCCAAACTCATTAGCTTTGAGGACCTTACTTTGAAAGGCAGCAATACCTACTCAGCCCAAACCAACCCATCAGCCAAGTTCTGGCTAGTAAACGTGGATGTCCAGGACTTCGAGGACTCCCCACAAAGCATCATAAAGACCTCGCAAGAACTTTACGTAGTCAACTGCACTTTCAAAAACATTCAGGGAAACTCCCTTGAAGGAGCAGCAATCACAACGTCCAACTCTTCAGTGATAATCAAAAACGCCCTGTTCCAAGACTGCTCCAACCAAAAAGAGTCCTTAGTAAAAGTAATGCTTTCGAAACAACTAACTCTAGAAAACACCCAAGTCAAAAACTTTACAGGCAAGTTTGCCGGAGCAGTTGAAGTGGACAAAGTAGACTCAGTCAGTATCAAAAACTTCACCTGTCTAAACTGCAACAGCACTGAAGGCAACGGAGGTGCTATTGCTTACCGCACTTCCGAAGAGTCTCCCAAACTAGAAATCACAAACTCAGAGTTTACAAACTGCGGAGTTGAAACTGGAAAAGGAGGGGGTATTTACATAACTTCTCATTCTGGCTCAATAGCTATAGAAATGAAACTTTCGAACCTTACTTTCTCAAATGTGCTGGGGGCTGCTATTCACATTGGCGAAGTAGTGAACTTTGAAAAAAATACCGCAAAGCTTGAAACCATCACTGTAAAAGAATCACATTCTTCAACAGGAGGAGTCATCGAAGACATGCATTCTAAAGGGACACTTGAAGTAAACAACTTGAGTATTCAAGACTCTACGGGTTATAGCTGTGCAATATACGGAAGGTACCTTAGTACTTCTGACTCTGGTTACTACTTAAAAGTGACTAACTCTTACTTTGAAAACTGTGTTTCTGAGTTTGGAGGAATATTCATAGACTCATTGAACAATAAAGTTCAAGTTTACTTTAAAGGTCTTAAGTTCTCGGGTGCTGTAAATCCAATGCTTTTGAGAAAAGTAAACACTAAGGCTAAAGACTTAGACTTTAAAAAAGGTTCTGGGATCCAGTTAAGCTTTCTAACGGAGCCGAAGCTAGCTTAGAAGCTATTACTTTTAAAGGAACTGAATCCACATGCATTCAGTCTATTGACTCTAGTTACTTTGAGTGCAGAAACTGTTTATTTGAGCAGAACTCAGATTTTGCTATCAAGGCTGAAGGGAAATCAGACTTTTACCTAGAGTCAAATAAGTTCATAAACAATGCAGCTGAAGGGGAATCAGGGTTGATCATGTCTTACTCGACAAAAAATATGAGCACTATCAAAGACTCAGTGTTTTCCAACAACTATGTGAAGAGTTATTCTGTAATATCCAGCATTATCTCAGATATGAGTATTCAAAACGTAACATTCAGCGGAAATTCGGGGGAATACCCAGGCATCTATGGAAGTATTTCGGAGTTTTACATTTCAAACTCTACTTTTAGAGACCAACAAGGTTATACTGCTCCTTTTTTAAAGTCCATCCAAAGCTTCTTTAGCATTAAAGGAAGTTCTTTCATCAATGGGAGTTCTCAAACCAACGGAGGAGCTATTTACGCGTCTGAAAGTACAGTTTCAATCGAAAACAGCAAGTTCACTGGGACCAGTGCTGAGGAAAAAGGAGGAGCCATTTATGCTATGCTCGATTCTACTCTGATTATAATCAACTCAGTGTTTGAAAATACTTACGCGCTGTTTGAAGGAGGAAGCATATTATACGACAAAACCTACTTGTATTTTGGAAGTTCTAGGATTTACAACTCCTCAAATAGTGCTTTGTGGGGAAGCTACGCAACAGGAACTTATATAGCCAATTCAGTTTTTGAAAAGTGTTTTGGGTTATACGGGGGTGCACTTGTAATTTACGAGTCACAGTTCTCAAAAATCGAATACTCAAGTTTTAAGAACTGCTTTAGTAGTATAATTGGAGGAGGGGTTTCTTTAGGTTCGGAGAACTACTTTTACGAAGGCCAGTACGAAGTTTCAAACTGTTTGTTCACTAGTAACAATTCTACTGACGGAGGTGGAGTCCACTCTAAAAACGTAGGACTTAAAATACTGAACTCCACCTTTTCTTTTAACAAAGCTGAAAGTGGAGCAGGACTGCACTTGAGTTCGCCTGATAAAAAAGGGGCTTTTGAAGTTTCTGGTTGTTTGTTTGACTCAAACATAGCTTCAAAGCAAGGAGGAGCTGTTAAGTGGGACAATTATAAGCCTAAGTTCATTAATAATGTGTTCATCAACAACAGCGCTACTTATGGAAGCAAGATAGCTTCCTTTGGAGTAGCACTTAAGAACCTAAGTAACTAGCTACCACATTTAATCTTACTTAGTAACCTATTTAAAGTAACTATGTTGTACCAAGGACTTACTAAGAATTTTTACAGAGAAAAGCACTAGTCAAGCCTTACTTTGATACTGCTAAACAAAATACTCCATAGTTAGAGTTAACTTGCCATTATATTAAAAAATAAAATCAGTCAATTATTGTTTTCCCGGGGCCCATAATTATAATCTATTCCTTATGGTAAAGCACAAAATAGTCCAAACAAAGCTAAATTTTGAAAAAAACCCCAGTTTTACTCCAGCTAGGAGACCAAGGCAGTCACGCAAATGCACATCATGCAGTGGGTCAGGCGCTTTAGTTAGCTGTGCTGTGTGCAGCGAAGGATACCACTTGCAGTGTGCAGGAGAAACCGAGTCCTCAATAGGGATTTCGTGGGCATGCTTTTCGTGTGCCCAAACTTGGGAACAGAAGTTCGAAGACGAAAACGATCACAGCACCTCTAAACAGAACAGCCAAAAGGCAAAACTAGTCCAGAAAACCCTTAAAAGGCTACTGAGTAGTGAAAAAGAAAAGCAGTTCAGAAGGTTCGAAGCCAGACACCCTGAGTTGGTCAAAGGAGGCAAGGTCATTTACCCCATTGAAGATTCACTTTTAGTTGATAAAGAGTTACACGGAGAAAACACAGCCCCCAAACCTACCTTAAGGCACTCTGAGTGCGGGGAGGAAATCTTAGGAGATTTGCTGTATATTTGTGATTTTGTGTGGTGTTTTGGGGAGTACCTGGGAATGAAAGGAGTTGGACACGAAACTCTGTACCAAGCTTTGAAAGAAAGCACTGAGACTGCTGTGTTCAGAAACTACTTTTTGGGGCTGGTGAAACCTGTAGTTGTGACTTTGTTGAAAAAAGAAAACATGGACAGGTCCCACTACCACGGGTTGTTCTACTTAACTTCTAGAGCCCAAAAACTAGTTGCTTTCCCTAAGCTTCTGCAGAACTCCTATTTAACCTTCCTTGAAGCAATTTTGTCTTTCAAGGGCTACGAAGACATTACACAAGACTTACTGCCGCATTCTTTAAGAAAGAAACTAAGTCAGTACCCTGTTTCTGCCTGGATGTTTTCTAACTACTCAGTAGGTGAGAAGCTACAACTACTTAGTGTTTTGTGCTGCATCTTGGTTGAGTCGGCTGAGTTTTACCAAGAAATCAGCAGAAGGAATGAAGCTCAGGTATTCATTCGCAAGAAGAAACAAGAAATTAGGTCTAAAATTAGGAACATTGAAAAAACCAAAAAGGCACAAATCACCTTCAAAGAAAACTTGGCTGAGTTAAAGGAAGAACTTAACAAGCAAAACAAAGAACTAACTCAGCTAAGAACCAGAACAGAATCTTTAGGCAAAGACAAAGACTACCAAGAGTACTTTTACTTCAAAGAACAACCAGACTTTTTGTTTGTGAAAGCCCCTGTTTCACTTACTTCTGGAAGCAACAAAGAATCTTCAAAGGGCTACTGGTACTACTATCAGTCCGAACAAGAAATCCAAGAGCTCACTGAGTCTTTGAGCGAAAAAGGAATTCGAGAGTCTCAGTTACTCAACGCACTCAACAAGTTACTTTCTAACTTCAAAGACAAGTCTGAGAACGACAGCACTTCTAGCGAAACCGACCAAGGAGACGAGAAAACCACAGGATGCCTCAAAACAGACCACGAGTCACTCAGAAATTGCATTCTTTCAATTAAAGCTGACTTGGAGTACCAGTTCCAGATACCAGAAGTCGACCTTTCAGACTCCCTCGACAGCTTAAAAGACGCACTGGAGTTACTACACAACTCAACTTGTCCAGACGAAGAACTTCCAAAAAAGCGCAAAGACCAAGGAGTTTGGGGCTGCTACAGCGACATGATTCCTTACTGGGGGACTTTTTTGGAAAACTCAAAGTCAGTTCCAGACTTGTTTATTCCAGTAAAGATTTTTGAAGAAGCTGCTGAACGGTACTTAGAAGCCCAAAAACCCGAACCTTGTCCTCAAGCTGAAAACAGAAGGTCCCGACGACTCAGGAAACTAAGAAAGATCAGAGAAGAAGAAGAAGTTTGGAAAAACCAAGATGTCAACTGCTACGTCTGTGGGGAACTAGGCATGGTTGTGTGCTGCGATACCTGCCCCAGAGTAGCCCACCTCAACTGCTTAGGAATCGAAAACGTGCCTGAAGGCGAGTGGAACTGTCCAGAGTGTATTGAGAGTGTTAAGTACGTCAGGGTTACTCGCAACAGAGCTAAGAAATACTGTAACCTTTTCTATTAAGTTAATTCTTGAAAGCCAAGAACTAGAAAGGCTGTTTAATTAGCCTATAATAAATAGGGATGATGTTGCACGCAAGCAAAGCCATAAGGATGTCCCTGGCACGTCCTATGTCGAGTTCGGCTTTCTTGGAGAAGTCTCGCCAAATCCTAGACGAAGCCAACGCTCAAAGCCTCAAAGTGGAAACTGTAGCCAAAGAATGGCTTGAAAAAGAAAACAACGACCGGCTTCCTAAAGATGGGGTCTACAAGCACCCTTACTGCACTGAAGAGTACCCCATAGCTCTGCACGGCAATCACCTTTTCCGCAACTTGATGGAGACTCTGGGCCCCGAACAAGTCTCCCCGCACTTCAACAGTATTGAGGAGTTCGGGAAGTGGTTCAATTACTTCTTTGTGTTTTTGGCTTTCACAGTCTCAATGAGGTCCCACCAAAACCACGCTTTCGGATACTGTGCACTGAACATGATGTTTGGTTTGGAAGTTTGGTTGTACGTGCTTGCAATTTACATGATGAGGTGCACTGCCATGATTGCACCTAACCCTTGGAAGGTGCTTTGGAAGAAGTACAACATGGACTCCATGATGAACTCAGTTTACGAGTTAGAAGAAAACAACGCCTTTGAAAAAAGAAAGGAACCCCTTGCCCAGGTTGACTACTGGAGACTCCACAACGAGTTCTTGGGAACAAAGGCTGAACTCCTCAACAAGTACTTAGAAACCAGCAGACTGCTTCTTAAAAAGCACACTTACGAAAGAACCGTTTCTATCCTCAGAAGCACTGAAAGGTTCGAAGGCGACAACTTAAACAAACTCCTTAAAAACATGCTTGAAGAAGCTGTGAACAAAGTAAGTGAAGAGGTCAAAGGAGGAAACGCTGCTGACATCAGAAAACAAGCTTTCGAGTCTGCTATCAAAGGAATTAAACAAGGCAAAATGACCTACGAAGGCGACCCACTACTCCCTATAGTTTTGTCTCAAATTGAAGACTTCAAGGAAAAAGCCCAAAACATGACTGCTGAAGAAACTGCTAAGCTCTTAGGTTTAACACCTGAACAGAAGGAAAGTCTCAAGAGTGCTGACCGCAAAGCAGAGGAACACTTCTTACACTCACTGCCTCCTTTCAAGCACCCCAGGATCTTGGCCAGCCCGAACTTTAAGGCGTTGTCGGCTTAACTAAATATGGGCTTTATAGCACTATAAAAATGCAGTCTTCTTTTAAAGTAGAAGTGTTGAGGTTATACAGGAACTTCATGAAAACTATCTACTCCCGAACTGAAGCAGACAGAGGCTCTTTGCTCCAGAAAACGCGACAAGAGTTCAAAGAAGGTGCTAAAATTCCTAGGAGGAAAATCACCCACATCGACCACTTCTTTTCAAACGCTCACAGACGCTTAGGCGAACTCCAAACTAGCAGGATTGAGAAGGTGTCTACTTTCGTTCCTAAATCAAATAAGTCTTAAGGTTCAAACCTAAATATTTAAAATGTCGAACCAACTCCAAGACTCAGTGTTTATGCCTTCAGCCTCACAACTCAGAAACGGAGGGACTCTAGAAGACATCTTCAAGTGCTTCATTTGTTTAGGTAAAGTAGTTGACGCTAAACTTTGCCCCTGCTGCTCTAAACTCTGCTGCAACTCTTGTATCACCCGGTGGCTCACTGAACAACGCCCTCAGTGTCCCCACTGCAGGTCTCCTTTAAGAGCTTCTAACTTGGTGAACTGCAGGTTTGTAGCTGAGATTTCACAAGCCCTAGAGAACTTACAGGTTGCGCGCAATGAAAACGAAGAGCAGTGTTCTCTGCACTCGAATCCTATAAATTACTTCTGCGTGACCTGTGACACTCCTATATGTTCTGACTGTGCTATGTTTGGAACCGAACACAAAGACCACGAGTTCAAGCACTTGTCTAAAATCTATGAAAAACACGTAGAACAAATAAACAAAGAAGCTTTGGGTCTGCGCAAGAAACTAAAAGAACTCACCTTAATCCTACACGAAATCGACGGAAACATTGAAAAGGTAAAAGGCTCCAAAGAAACCAAAAGCAAAGACTTAGTTTTCTACATGGAACAAATGCAAGCCCGTCTTGAAGCCCAACTCCAAAGCAAGATGCAAACGCTTCATGAAAGGAAGTCCACTGTCTGTCAAGAAATCGAAAAACTAGAAAACTTGCATGTAGAACTCAACAAAAAACTCTCACGCAGTGGGAAAAGTTCCCTTATTTCCCAAACCCCTGAAATACTCAACACACTCAAAGATGTCCATAAAAAGCCTATTTCTAAGTTCAAAAAGTCTTACGTCAGTGCTGAGTTCCCTTCTGAAATAGTCCCTTGTTACGACTGCGCTGTTTTCGAAATAAAGAACTACTCCCAACTCAGAGAGTCTGTAGAAGTAGTTTACTCAGAACCCCTCCACGTGTATGCTTTAACTTGGAGACTCAAAGTCTACCCCAACGGAAACGGAGTGGCAAGGGGAACTTACTTGTCTGTGTTCCTCGAACTCCTCAAAGGCCCCCAAGACACCTCTAAGTACGAATACAGAGTCGAAATGGTGAACCACAGGAACCCCAACCTCTGTGTAGTGAGGGAGTTTGCTTCAGAGTTCGACCCTGGGGAGTGTTGGGGCTACAATCGGTTCTTCAGGATAGACTTGCTAAGTGAAGAAGGCTACTTAGACGAAAACGACAGAATAGTGCTGCGTTACTACGTAAGGGCTCCTACTTACTACAAGCAGTGCCAAGACCAAAAAAAGTACATTGACTACCTTGAGAAAAGCCGAGAAGCAGCTTTTAAAGAAGTGGAGGAACTCAAAACTAAACTGGGGGAACAACTAGAAGAGTCCAAAAGCGTCATGTCTTCTAACGAGAACCCACTTGAAAAGATCGACAAAGAGGAAACCAAAGAAAACCTCAACTACATCGAAGAAGACTCTGAGAAACTAGAAATCCAAAGCGAAAGCTCTTTTGAAAGTGACGAAGAAGACAACCTGCGCTCCCAACTCAAACGCATCTCAGAACTCCAAATTGAAGAACGCAAACAACGCAGTGAAGAAATACTTAAAGAAGAATCTGCAGGGTCAGTGCATGAACTTAACACAGTATTTCAACGCTACATGTTGAGTCCAGAACATGTGAGTTCTGTGAGTTCTTCTCCACAACAACTTAAGTGGGAAGAAGAGTCTGACTACGCTCAACAAGACTGGGAACTCTCTGTAGAGCAACTCAGTCCTTCCGAGCCTTTGAGCGAAAACCTCTTAATGGCGCTAGACGCTGTGCAAAAAGCATGCTTACAATAACTAAATAGAAGGTATAAGGTCCAGCCAAAGGTTAAAGTTGATGGGGTTGGCGTTCTTCTGCACAAAGGGGTGAGCAAGTAGTCTGGAGATTGACTGGCGAGAACCAGAAGTTTTCCCCAAACAAATATGCAAAAAGTCTTTGAAGTCTTCTGAAGAGTCTTGAGGAGGCTGGGGAGCTGGGCGAGTGTCGATGTAGTTGATGAGTTGCCAGAAGTTCAAGTTAGGTATGTTTCCTTGCTCGTCTGGCTCTGGGTAAGGGTACCTACCTACTGAACACTCTAGCAAACTCAGTCCAAGACTCCAGATGTCTGTGTCTGAGTGGTATCCTTCTGAATGAAAGCGCTCTGGCTACTGAGTTAGCTCTTACTGACATATAAGTGACTGTGCCTACAAAGGTGTTCTTGGTAGCATCGGTGTGGGACATGGTTCCAGAAACTCCAAAGTCTGAAATCTTAACTAGACCTTCAGAAGTCAACAGTAAGTTAGAAGGCTTGATGTCTCTGTGAATGATCTTTTTTTTCCTGTGAAGGTATTCTAACCCTGTTAGTACCTGGAAAGCAATGTGCCCAATCACGTTTTCAGGAATCCTTCCAACTAAGTCCAGGGCTCTTTTAAGAGACCCTTTATCCATGAACTCCATAATGATGTGCATGGTGTTTTGCTGGACTATAGCCCCGTAAGAGTGTAGTACGTGCTGTGACTTGCAGGTATTGAGGGTGTTCACTTCAGTGATGATTTGGCGCTTGTGTTCTTCGTTAGAAGAAAGGTTGATGCGCTTAACAGCAACGACTTTGCTGGAGGGAAGGTGAGTGCATTTGTCAACTACTCCTGCAGAGCCACTTCCGAGTCTTTCGATTTCTTCGAGTTCGCTAAGACTTTCGATTCTTACTTTTCCAGACAAACTCCGGGAGACTTGAGGAAGCCCCGGACTAGGGACTTCACGTTTGGGCACTTGGAGTTGAGGAGGTTGTTTCTTTTTCTTGGCTTCCATTTATTATTCAAGTAGTTTAAAATAAAATTAGAGTTACTTCTTTTTGGTAGCTTGCCTTTTAACTTTGGACTGCTTTGCTGGAGTCATTGACTTGCGTTTCTTGGCTTCTTCTTTAGGAGCGTCTAGTTGGTTGCTTTTGGTTCCGTCTGAAAGGTGGAAGTACCCGTTCTTCTGCATCTCTTCCATTTGTTTGTTGTAGCGTTCTCTGGCTCTTTCGTTTTGCTTCAAGTAGTGGTTTTTGGTTTCTTCGTCTAGGTGGAGCCATTCTGACCTGATTTTGCGCACTATTTGTTTAGCGCTGAGCTTGTTTCCTTTTTCGTCTTCGTTGTTTTTTTTCTGGTACTCTTCTGTGCGGTCCATTCTGAACTGCATGTAAGCAAGCAAGGCGCCTTTGGGGACGTACATGCCTTTGGTTTTGTCCCACTTGGCTTCTTCGTCTCTGACCGATGACTTTTTGTTCATAATTTAAAAATGCCGCTCATGAAGGGGCTTAGACTTAAGTTTTAATGAGGCCTTTGAGAGAATTGCTTAAAAAGCACACAGCCAGTCCTAAGGCTGTAAGGCCTGCGTATATAAAAGTAGAGTTTCCGCTTAAAAGCATGAACCCTAGCCAAAAGCCCAAGTCACAAGTAGTTTTTTGAGTGGAAGCAACTTTGACTGCTATACTTGTTAATAATAAACTAATCAACAGTAAATCAAATAATTCTAAGTTATTTTGAGTGTACTTTATAGGCAAGCACAGTAATAGGGAAACTAGGTTTGGCAGCACGCACATAATCCCTATATGGAAGCACTGCCAAAGTACTGGACCAGATATTTGGTCAGCTACTAAAGTGATTCTATAATCTTCACTGTTGACTCTGTTGTAAAAGTTGTGACTGAGTGACCAAAGCAAGACCAAACAAGCCATAACAGTTCCTTTGGTTCCTTCTCCTTTTAGAACTAAGCAGTACACCACTGGCGACCAGACCTCAGTTATGTGGGAGTAGTCTTTGTAGTAAAGGGTTTTCAGGTGCACTAAAAGTATCTGATAAAGCCAAACACTCAAAGCTGTTTCTATAGAGGAGTTCTGCATTTGGAGTGCAAAATAAGGAACCAGGGGTAAAAGTACTAATGACGCACTAATGGAAATGCCCAAGAAGCCCATATTATAATGGAAGCTTTGCAGTCACATTAAGTATCCCAGTAATTAATTAATTAATTAAATGTCTCATGGATACCCCAGTAGCTCTAAAGCCTTCATCCCGCGTCGCATTACCGCTATGCATACGAATATAAGGGTCCGGGCCTTACGGTTTTTATTGGACCTGTGCCGCCATTAAATCGATCTTCCAGGTACGTCAGCACTTCATTGAGTCCTCATGTTACAGCCACCTAGGAAGCCTTCGTCCACATCAGTAGCTGACATGCTTAAGTATGCCCAGTAATATAAATGAAAAAAGGTTTAACTAAGCTACTGCTGGCAGGAACTGCAGGGGCAGGTTTGCGTGTGTACTTCTACAATTTAGAGGAGCAAAACTCCCGCGAGTACTTTTCTCCCAGAATAAGGCAGCGCGAAGAAAATCTAGAAAGCATGAAGAAAAACGAGTACGATATTCTAGTAATTGGAGGAGGGGCCACAGGGGCTTCAGTGGCTCTAGAAGCTTCACTAAGAGGGCTTTCGTGTGCCCTTATAGAAGAGGGAGACTTTGCGGGCCAGACTTCCAGCAAGTCGACCAAACTGCTTCACGGAGGAGTTAGGTACTTGGACAAAGCTGTCCACGGCAAAGCTGTGAGAGAGAACCTAGAACTGGTTTCTGAAGCTCTCAAGGAAAGAACTGTGTTTATGAGGAACGCACCCCACTTAACCTCTTGGATAGGGTTGGGAGTTCCCAGTGAGTCCCCTTTGCAATTAGGGTACTTTTACACGGGGTTATGGGTGTACCATATTTTGGCCAAACTCCAGCTTTACTTTGTAGGGCTGGGCCACTGCAAAATACCTAGGCCGAGTTTAACCTTTGAACCCAGAAAAGTGATTCCTAAACTCGAAGACTTTTATAGCGGGTGCGTCATTTACTATGACGGTCAAATGAACGACTCAAGACTGTGTTTGGAAATACTGCTTACTGCCACTAGCGAAAACTACGTTAAAGGAATGGTTCCTGCACACGTTGCTAATCACGTTTCCTTTGTAGACCACATCAAGAAGCAAGGATTTATAGTGGGTGCGAAGGCTAGGAACAACTTAACTGGCGAAGAATTCGAAATCAAAGCTAAGTCGGTGATTAACTGCACAGGACCCTTTGCAGACAAAGTCCGCAAGCTAGCCTTGGAAAGCTCAGTTGATAGGATCGTGCCTGGAAAGGGGTCCCACATAGTGCTGCCAGCATCTTACGCTCCAAATGGAAAAGGAATGCTTATTCCAGAAACTGAAGACGGAAGAATGGTGTTTCTGATTCCTTGGGAAGGCAAAACTCTAGTAGGCACTACTGACACCAAAGGTAGTCTTTCTAAGTCAAATTTTATTTCTGATGAAGAAAAGGAGTTTTTGGTAAGAGAACTTTTTAAGTACTACGCCAAACCACCTTCAGCTATCCGAGATGACATTTTGGCTTCTTTCAGTGGAGAAAGACCCTTAGTCAAGCAAAAGGCCCAAGAAACTTCTGAACTCTCTAGAAAGCATGTTATAGAAGTGTTTACGAACGGACTGATATCTGTACTGGGAGGCAAGTGGACCATTGCCAGGCACATGGGAGAAGAAGCTGTAGAAACTGCTGTTTCTAGATTTGGACTGACTCCTGAATACAAGTCCCGGAGTTTCGACTGCCTTCTAATAGGAGGACACCAAGTAAACTACCAAGAACTAGCTGCTAAGTACGGAGTGTCTGAAGAACTAGCTTTGCGTCTTTACAGACACTACGGTTCTAGAACTGAAAAGGTATTGCAAATAGGCAACTTTGAAGAAGTGGTCAGAGATCACCCCTTCATCAAGAGCGAAGTTCTTTATGCAATCAGGGAAGAATACGCTAGAACTCCTATGGACGTCATAGCAGGGAGACTCAACATTTGCTTCATAAATCAGCAACTTGCTAAAGGTGCCCTGATTGGAATCAACGAAGTGATGGGTGATGAACTTAACTGGTCCAAAGAAGAAAAACAGCAGAAGTATAAGGAAGCCTATAGAATACTCTACCAATACCGCAATTAACTATAAAACAGCTGAGTTAGAACTTAACTTCTTAGGAATGCTGCCTTCGTAGAAGGTTTTGTTCTTGTCAAGTCGGTACACTTTAAAAGAGTCAAACCTAAGTTTGGGTTGTTCAGGAGGAGGTTTTTTCTCAAACATCTTTTGGTTGCGTGACTCAACTCCTTGCAACTTAAGGGCTTTCATGACTAAAGCTTTGGCTTCTTCTTTTTTGCCTTTCATGGTTTCTTTGCGGGCTTTGGAGTAGAGTTCCTTCACTTCTGAGTCTAGTTGTTCTTTGTCCATGATTTTCCAGTCCCAAGAGTTCATGCCTTCTGCAAACTCTTTCCAGTGGATCTTGTTGTCCATGTTTTTGTCCCACTGCTTGACTGTTTCGATCACTGAGAAGTCGTCTATTACAGGGACTTTGCCGATTCCAGCTTTGTTTTGTCTTAAGTCTTGCAAGAAGCTACTCATTTCTTCTAGGTCTAAGTACCCGCTTTTGTCTTTATCGTAGTTTAAAAAAACTTCTTTGATATCGTTTTTTTCCCACTCTGAAACTTTGTTTTCAGTAGGCAAACCGAACTTCCGAGCGTTAGAAATTACCCCACTTGGAAGTGGAGCGTCAGTTAGTAATTCTTGAGCTTGTTTCATTTTGGCTTCTTCTTTGGAGTAGTCTTGGGTTCTGACTTTGATTGACCGGACTTGCTGTGAAAGGATCTTTTCGCCCACACTGGCAGTGAAGGGTTTCTTTTTCTTAGGCTGCGAAGACTTCGAAGGGGGTTCTAGGAGTTGCTTGGAGAAGTCCTGGGCTTTGATTCTTTCCAAAGGAGTGATTTCTAGCTATGACTTACCGTGTCGGTCGAAAACTTTTAAAGAAGGCAGAGCGTTTATTACTTTGTAGCGGTAGTAAGGCTCCTCTGCACAGGGGTTGCCGTAGAGGTCTAGTTATAAGTTACTAAGTCGTTCTAAACAAGTGAGTTTCGAAAGAACTTCAAGTATTTTGTCTAGGTTCCTTAAGTGGTTCTTCCCCAGTAAAAGGATCTCTATGAACTTAAGGCACTTAAGCGAGCCTTCAAGCGAGTTGAGGTAGTTGTTTTCAAGGTAGAGCTGCTTAATTCTGAAGTTTTGGTTTAGGTTTTCTAGCTTCCTAATTTTGTTGTTGTTGAGCCAAAGCACTTGGACGTTTGTAAAGGCTTCAAAGTTTTCAAGCTTTTTAATGCCTCTGTCAGACAAGTGCAGTTCAGTGCAGCTTTTGGCGTACTTGGTGTTTTTGATAGGCAGTACACTCCAAGGGTTAGTAACTTCCATTTATATTAACATTTAAAAGCAGGTTTGGTACTTTGGTGCTTCTCGAAAGGCATAGTGATGTAGCCGTGTCTTGCAGAGGCGTCGTACATGTGGGAGAATATCCCTGTTTTCTTAGCGAAGGTGTTAGGGTCTTCTTGGTAGGCTTTTTGGAAGTCAGGGTTGTACTTAACAGCAAACACGTGGTTTTTGTCTGAGAACTCAGTGATGCCTTTGCCTCGTTTGGCGTTGATGTTGGTGGCTTTCCTAGTTACTGCGTTGGGGTTCTCTTGGAAGTTAATGATGTTGTAAGTGGTACTTGTGCAGTTATTCAAAGTGAAGTTGGTCCTTGGAGGAACCCAACTTTCTGAAGTGTTTGCTTTGGTGAAGCGAGGCTTGTTAATGATCTGCGCCACTACGTTTGAAAAAGGACTTGAATTAGGTTTTTCTTGGGGCTTGAAGGAAATGTGGTCTGTTTCTAAGGTGTACCTAACTGGTTTGTTAGAAGGGTTGCTGCTTGAAGAGCGCATTTTCTTAGTGCAGCCTACTGCTGGAAGGTCTTTTCTGGCTTCTAAGTTGTCTTTTCTTTGAAACTGGTCGCGATGCACGTCAATGTTTTTGCGCACGTCTTTGTTGATGAACTCAATGAGGCACCCTCGGGGGTCGACTCCAGTGTTTGCTTTTTTAAACTCTATGAACCTTTTGGCGTTCATGTTGATTCCTCTAGCGTGGGGGTTCCTTCTAGGGTTAGGCATCTTTATTACAGTTGTGAGTTAAGAAGTGGTTATACTAGTTTATTTGGTGAGTGCCTTGGTATGTCTTGGGGGTACTGCACCAGAGTTCCTCTTAGGTCAGAGTAAATAGTTCCTTGGTACTCATGCACTTTTTCCCAGAGATTCTTTTTAAGGTTGTAATCTTTCTCATAGGCTTTGAAAGGACTGACGGGGTGCTCTATTCCGTAAGGCTCAAACTGGTAGATGAGTTTGTTTTTGCGGTGCAAGTCAAGTAGGTAGTCCTTGTAGGTGTCGGCTACTTGGTTCCTAAGCACGAACTCTCTAACTTGGAAGAACTCCACAAAGGGACGAGTTAGGTAATACAAAGTGCCAAAAGCAGAGATGTTAGCAATCAAGCTGTTAACAGGTCCATACTTAGGGTACAAAGGAAACACGTACCTAAGGTTCACTACAACTAGTCCGAGTGCTTGCACTCCAAAAGCAGTTGCTTGCACGAAGCGAGCTTGTCTTGCTTTGCTTTTGTATTCTCTTTCGAGTTTATCAGAGCCGAACCCAGGAAGCATCTTCTTTTGGTAGGCTTGTTTAAAAAGCATGTTGACTTTGTAACTTTCGCGGTAGTCTGCTACACGGTAAAGTCTAAAGTTTGAAAGGAACTTTTGCTTGAAATCTTCAGGGTTCTTATCTTTGATCTCTTGAATCCACACTGGAAGAGGAGGCACTTCGCGGGACTTAAGTGCTTTGGACTCATTAGGAGAAAGGGTCATTCCGAAGTTTTGTTTTTCTTTGGCAAGTTGGAGTTGCCAGTCTGGGATATCTGCAAAGTCAACCATTTAACTTTATGAGTGTGTTTTCGAAGCATTGAATATAAATGTCCAATACTTACCTTTCTATTAAAACCTTTACCTGGGACCGTGATTCTCACGGGTTGTTTGACTTTGAAACAAGAGGTCTGGCAAGGAAGGACTTCAAGTTAAGTTCTGAGTCCTACATCATTCGCAGTGCTGACTCAGTTACTACTGTTAACCCTGAAGAAGTAACTTTGGCCGAAGATTCAAAAGTACTCGCTTTGGTGCTTTCGCAAGAAAGATCTTTTGTACTGTCGAAGCCCACCAAAGCACTTAAAAGAGCTACTTGTGAGTCTATGTGGCTGGTAGTCAAAAACATCAAACCCGAAGCTACTTTGAAAGGTTACAGATTGTCTGAAGGCGACGTTATGAAGCTAGGCAGAGTTAAGTTTAAAGTAGTTGAACTCTTTGGAGTTAACTCTTACGAAGACTCCGAGTCAACTATCAGAAGTGACATGCTTCTAAAAGGGGGAATTGGCCCTAAGCACAAGTCGGCTAAAAAAACTGCACTCAAAGTAAAGAAGTCAGCTGTTACAGACGAAGAAGTTAACTGCAGGATTTGTTTGTGTGGAGAAACTGAAGAAGACGATCCCTTGATAATGCCCTGTAACTGCACTGGAACTATGGGCCACGTCCACTTGAAGTGCCTCCAGCAGTGGCTTTCAGGAAAGATCACTGAAAGAACTAACCACAACTCAGTCACCTACACTTGGAAAAACTTTGAGTGTGAGCTTTGCAAAGTCCAGTACCCTAACAGCTTAAAAGTTGGAAAAGATACTTACGACTTAATCAAGATGAAGAAACCTTCAAACAGCTACATAATACTAGAAGCAGTTAAAAAAGACAGCAACTCAGCTAACATCCTCCACGTTATTTCACTTTTGAACAAAAACAACATAAGGCTTGGAAGGGACCACGATTCAGACATCAGGATAGGTGACGTTTCTGTTTCAAGGAACCATGCCACTATCAAGTACACCAAGTCAGGACTGTACTTGCAAGACAACAACTCTAAGTTCGGAACCCTTGTGCAAGTCAAAAAACCTATACTGCTGGACTTCAACACTCCAGTAGTTGTGCAGACTGGAAGGACTCTTTTAAACTTGTCAGTGAGTCGCTCTAGGAACTTTTTCCAGTGCTTGTGTTCTTGCAAGTCCCAAGACGAGTCTTTGCTAGAGGACTTAAACAGCCTTAACTAATGTAAGCCATAATAATGCTCACTAGATACCCTGTGTTAGGACTTGGCGAATGGGAGAACTTCAGACTCCCTGAGGTGAGTGGCACCTGCTCAGCTGAGAAGCCAGTAGCTTTGGTGTGGAAGGACTCTAACATGCTGTAAGTTTTAGTTAGTGTTTTGAATCTTGAAAGCAACCACATTGCGCGTTCCGTGAACTCAGGTGACGAAGAAATTGACTTTGCTTACTTGAAAGGCAGTTTGTGCTACTTAGTGGTTCAAGAAGATTTGCCTGCGAGGATTTCGGTGTTCAACGTTTACTCAGCAGAGACCAAACGAATAAAGGTTTCTGAAAACTCCAAATGCACTTGTATTGAGCATATCAACGTAAAGCATACTTAGGAGTACTTGTTTGCAGTAGGACTTAACAACAGCAAAGTGCTGCTTTACAGAGAAGGAACTATGATAAAGGTCCTTGAGTTCCAAACAGTGCCAATTCCAGTGACTTTCATAAGGCACTTTGACGAAAACTTGCTAGTGGGCTACCAAAACGGGGACTTGTTTTTAATCAACTTGCTGAGTTTCGGAGTAGTTAACTTTCCCCGCACAGAAGCTGACTCAGGTTCGGTGTTAGGAATTGAAGTGCTTAAGTGGCAAGAAAGGAACTTGTTTGCAGTCTTCAGAGAAAACCCTTCTTTTCTTTACTTGTACTTAGACTCTGAAGAAGGCATCCAAGAAGTAGCCAGAATCCAGTTCCCAGAAAACTCAAGTTTGCTGCAACTCATCCACTTAGAAGAAGAAGTGCTTTTTGTAATGACTCTTTTAAGAACTACAGTGTCTATAGCTGTTTACGACCCTGACTCCCAACTCAGAGAAGTCAGTAAGCTCTTTGAAGAAGAGTACACAAACGAAGAAATGCAAAGCGTAGTTAACTTCTGCATTCCTGAGAAAAGTTTATTTTCTAACATGGAAGAAGACGGTTGTGACTTGTGGGTGCTTAGGAATGGAGGCTCACTTCTAGAAGTGATTTCTATTTCTTCTTCGCAAAAGCAAACACTAATTGAAGACATTCACCAAAAGTCCATTGATACAACTATATTCAGTATGCCTGAAACTAGTGAAAGAGTATTAGGCCAGTTACTTGAGAACAACTTTATTGAAGAACTCTCTGGCGACCTGAACTTAGACATTGTTAACTTTTTAGCTTACGAGAGTCCTAACCTGTTGTGTGACTTTATGCTTAGGAACCTTCAAGGTGTTTTTTTCATGGAAGATGTGAGTTTTATTGCTGACTGGGTGTATTCAGAAGCCTGCACTATAGGCAACTACCTCAGAGACCAGTTAAAAAACATATTTTTAGAAATCTGCGAAACTGGAGCAGACATAGGCTCGCTTTTAGAGGACCTAGGCAACCTGAGGTCTAGACTCTACTGCTTGGAGTGTTTAGAAGTGGCTGCTGAAATGAGAGGGATTCAAACCCAAAATGAAATACCTCAAAAAGTGCATTTCTTAAGATTTATGGAGTGGGTTCTGAGGAATGATTCTGTGCAGTACTTAAAAACACCTGGCTGGAGTTGGACTACTCGGGCCCAAAAAAGAGCTTTTAAAGCTCAAGAAGCAGCTTCGGTCTTTGAGTACTCCTGCGAAACTTTGTACGTGGAGAAAATAACTAGAGCTTTGCCTCCAAGCATCGAAGAGTTGTTTGACTTGATCTTTGTGCTGTCAATTGATGACTTCCAAGTTTTAGTGCAGTACATTCTGTTTGACTTGTATGACTTCTACGTAAAAGCCCAGCAAAGCGAAGCTTCTGAGCACCTTACTGAAATCTATGAAAACTACAGAAACTACTTTGCTTTGAAGCCCCAACTCAGACACAAAGCTTTGGGATTCTGGCACCTAGACATGCTGTTCGATGAGTTCTCCCAAGTCATAGACCACCTAAACCCAGCTTTATAGTAAGTGCTACTTAGTAACTTTTCAGTCTGCAAAGAGTTTATAGGCCAGAGTTATAAAAACTTCATCACCAAAGGGTTTATTGACTCAGGCTCTTACACAGTAGCTATTCAGTGGGCTACTACGTGCAACTTAGACTTTACTGAAACTAGGAACTTAAACGTAGTGCTGACTTGCATGTTTGAAGCAGGCATGTGGGCTGAAGCTGCTGTGTTTCTTAACAACATGAAAGAGGGCACTTATGACATTGAGGAAGCTGTTAAATTGTACCTAGACTTAATGGTTAAGTACGAGGTTTCTAACTGCATGCCTTTTGTGGCTTTAAAAGAGAACCTCCAAAGCACCTACTTAGAGTCAGTCAAAAGCAAAGTTCCTGAAATGTACCTTTACACACTTGCTTTCAGAGGAAGAGTGACTGAGGCTTTGGAGTTTGCTTCTGGTAATCCTCTTTTGCTCCAAGACAACAACTTAAGGGTGTTCACAGAAACTTTGCAGGTCGGACTTAAAAAAGGAGTTCCTCGTATAAGCTTTGAAAAGCTAGTGTGTATCCAGAACCCTAGGTACTTGCCCCAGTCACGACCTGAGAGTTCCCAAGTTTCCTCAGAGACACTCTCTACACTCAGACCTAGAAGACTCCAGTTCACTCCAAACAGAACTTAATAAAATGGCTAGTAAAAGAATGTCAAAAAACTACTACCAAATACTTGTTCTGGACAGGAACTGCTCCAGAGAAGATGTTTGCATTGCTTATAGAAAACTTTCACTGTCTTGGCATCCTTCCAAAAACCCTCAAAACATACTTGACTCCATACATGTGTTTCATGAACTAGCTGAGGCTTACGAAGTGCTTTCTAACCCACAGTTGAGAACTTGCTTCGACAAGTTTGGAGAGTTTGGACTCAAAGAAGGAATTCAAGTTTCGAACGAAGAGTTTGAAGGCGGTTACTCCTACGCAGGAAACGCCTACGGGATTTTTGAAAAGTTCTTTGGCACTCAAGACCCCTTCAGCGAGGACTACAAAGAAGACATTGAAAAGGTCTACAGCAGAGTCTTGAGCGGAGTAGAAGTGGAACCTGCCGAGCTTCCAGAAGACTTGGTTTTGACTCTGCAGTGCACTCTTTCAGAACTCTACAACGGGTGCTCCAAAACAGTGACTTATAAAAGGAAAGTTCTGCTTCCTGACTCAAAGACTCTGACCGAAGAAGAAACCTCCAAACTTGTAGAAGTCAAGCAAGGCTACAACTCCAAAACTAAGTTGGTGTTTGAGGGTGAAGGCCACGAGTCGCCTTACCATCCTACTTCTAACTTAGTTGTTGGAATAACTGAACTTGCTGATGAACAGTTTAGAAGGGAGGGAAACAACTTGGTGTTTAGAGCTGAGTTGGTTTTGCTAGACGCTGTTTTTTCAGAACCTGTGAAGGTTACTACTTTGGACAAAAGAGTTCTTACTGTAAGCTTAGATGAAGTCATTGGACCCAACCACAAAGTAGTCCTTGAAGGCGAAGGAATGCCTAGTGAAGGTGGAAGGGGAAACCTAGTTGTTGAGTTCAACATCAAGTTTCCTAAGTACGTTCCTCAAAAAGACCTTCTTAAGAGTATATTAATTTAAATGAGACATGGAATAGGAATTTTATAGATAAATGGAAGGCACTGAGAAGCTAACTCAAGAGAACCAAAAACTAACTCAAGAGAGCAAAACTTTAGCTGATGATAAAGCAAAGTTGACTGAAGAGAACCAAAAACTAACTCAAGAGAACAAAACTTTAGCTGATGATAAAGCAAAGTTGACTGAAGAGAACCAAAAACTAACTCAAGAGAACAAAACTTTAGCTGATGAAAACCAACAAAAGACATTGGAAGAGTTTAAGAAGGAAACAGAAGCACTCTTCAACAGTAACCCAGTAGACGAAGAACTTGAATCTAAAATAACCAAACTGCAACAACAACCCAAATACAAAAACTTGAACCAGGGAGAATTCGAGAAACTCAAGACTGAGAAGATTAAGTTAAGCCAAGAAATAAAAACAGGAGTTTTAAACTTCGAAAAAACAATTCAATTAATCTTCTCAAAAGACCCTTTGAGTCGTGGCTCAGAAACTCAACTCAACAAAGAATACAACCAAACAATTAAGTCTCTCAAACTAGCCAAAAAAGAGTACCAAAAACCATTAGAAGACACTCTAAAACAGTACAAAAACTACCTAGCTCAGTTCAGACTGGACTACATGCAAAAAGACATTGAATACTACCAGTTCAAACTTGAACTATGTGAGTCAGTTGAAACCCTTTCAAGAGACTACATAGCTCAAAAAGACAACTCATTCCAAGTCCAGGTAAACTCAATTAACTCGCACTTGCCAGACTGTATCAAAGAGCAAATCATAAACACTATACCCAGGAAAAAAGACAGGTTCTTGGAGAAACTTTACAGTGAGTTAGAAAAAACCCAACCTTTTTGGCGCTATATCAGTTTTGGGCTAATACCAGCTCGAAGCTCCTATAAGGAAGACCTGACTCAGGCAGCTTTGGCTCGGAATCCTGGTTTCAAAGCAGAGAAGTTAGTTCAACTCCAAGCCAAAATCAAGCAACAACAAACTCCAGACTCTCAAGAAAGAGTCAACAAGTCAAGAGCTCCACTGGTAGTTGTTCAGATAGACAACCAACTAAAAGAGTCGCTTAAAGACTTGGACCTAGAAAACCTCATAACTAACCATCTTACAATTACCGCTTACTTTAAGCTTTGTCTAAGACTCTGGTGGTCTCTAATAACATTGAAGTAGTTAGTAGTCAGTTCAATGCAGTTTTTCGCAGTGTTTTTGTCTTCAAGAGTGTAACTGAGCGTTATCTCTTTTTTATGGAAGAAGTAAAAAGTCAGTGTGGAAGGGTTGTTTTTTTTAGAGGTGATTTTAAGCAACTTGACCAGTTTGCAGTGCTCTACAATGATGCTCACAGGCAGATCTTCTCCGCTTGTGTGGTGGTGGAAAGGAGTGCACAGACAAATTCTATTAGGCGTCACAACTAAAATGTAGTTTTCAGGGTACTCTACTTCCTTAGTTCTGTCGAATTTTTTACAGTTGAAAAAACAAACCTTGGGGTTGCGAATGAGTGAGTCAAACTGTTTTTTGTAAAGCAAGTTGCTTTGTTTTTGCATAGAAATAGAGTTTCTGGGGACTTTGGGTTTGACTTTAACAGTCTTAAAAGCAAACTCAGCGAAGCTAAAAGCTTTTTTCATCTTGCCCAAAAAGCTCCTTCTGAGAGTATTGAACCTTTCCCTGATTACTTTAGAGATCTCTTTAGTAGAGTGGCCACAAGCCAAACACTTTTGAGGGTTGTGTTTTTCAATCTTCAAATTGTAGTTTAAAATCAAGTCGTGACAAGCCTTGTACCCACCCTCGACTATGCTCACGTAAGGGAAGTTTTTGGAGTTGAAGGCTGCATACAAGTTGTTAACTACGTGTTCAACAACATCAATGTCTTTGTCAGAACTGCTTGGTTTACTTCCCATGAGTCCAAAGTGAAAGATTCCTTTGAGAGAAGAGTACTGGTCAGGAAAGGCCAATAAAGTATTGATGTCTTTAAAAGCCCCTTCTTCAAGCAGAAGTGAGTTGTGGATCACTCCAGCTTGTCTTTCAACCAAAGTTCTGCAATCTACTAAGATGAAAGGAATGTTTATTTTGCAAGAACTGCACCACTCGCACTGACCTTCACACTCACACTTCAAATTAGGAAACGCCCTTTGCACTAGCTCTCTTGGGTGCACTGACAAACAGTACTGCTTCTCAAGGTGCGGAATTAACCAGTCTAGTTTGTGGATGTTAAACAAGTCAAGTGACTTCAAAGACAAGTAAATAGAGTAAGGCAAGTTGCGTTTGAGTTCAGAGGAGTAACTAAGTATGTTTTGGAGTTCCTCTAAAGAAGTGACTTCGAACTGCGAAATAGTTTGTGGCACACTTGAAGCATGGGTCCTCAAAATCTCATTGCGGCGACTCAACAGAAAGGAAACTGAAATGAACAAGGAGTTGAAAGGGTCCTTTTCTTCGATGATGAAGTCCCAGAGTTCGTAAAGCAGTTCTATGTCAGATATTTTGTTAGCAAACAATGTGAGAAACCAAGGAGTGGCAAACAACTCAGGCCCTATTCCGTTTTCATTGAGGAACTTAAGCACCTCTGGGTCGTAGTACCTAACGAACAGTCTCAGAAGCATCAACAGGGCTTCGAGTACTCTGAAGTCTTCTTCCACAAACACGTTGTGCAAGAACTTGTCTACAAATGAACTGAACATAAGGTAGATTTCGTTGAGTCCGCAGCCTTCTTTCATAAGAACTACAAAAGGAGCAAGTAACTCGTTGAGCCCTTGCTTGTAAGAGATGCTTTTTTCTTTGCAGTAGTAAGTTAGCAGCAGCTGCATTATGTACTTTTCTTGTTTGTTCAAAAGTCCGTTCCTAGTCCTTTCTATGTCAGTCCTAATAACTAACTGGTTGGGCAGGTCCAAAAAGCACGACACCGAAAACTCGGGGATTTCTTGAGGAAGCAACTGCTCCTAAGTGACTTTTACTTTCCATCTGTTTGACCTTAGAGTTTCCATTATAATACTAAATGGTAAAAGGGAACTTCAGGGAGTACTTAGCAGGACTCGGAGAAGCTTTTGGAGTGCTACTCTTGGCTTCTACAGACAGTTACTTAGTCCCAGTGGTGTTTTTGACAGAGCTTTTATACAGAGTCAAAGAAAAGCCTTGGGAGCTGCCTTTAAGTTTTTTAAGCGTGAATTACTTAGTCAAGGTGCTGTTTGGAGGAGTTCTTAAGTTTGCAGTTGTTGTTGGAATTCTGGAGCTAAGCAAGCACTACTCGCCTGTTCTGTAAGTGATATCTAGAGTGCTGGTTGTGCAGCCTTTCTACATATCTATCAATTCTGTTTTGGGAATTGCTAACCAGTCCCGAAGGTGTTCTGAAGTCCTTGCAACAGGACTTGTGCTTTCTGTAGGAACTCTAGTTGCCCTTTCTTTGGAGTTTTCTAGCTACGCTGTTGTGCTAGGTGTGCTTTTGAGCTATTTGAAAAACTTGCTCTGCAACTTCACTGCTTCACTTAAAAAGTCAGACAAAAAACTAAATAGTTACTCTTCAGGAGTTGCCTGTGCTTTAAGTTTAGTTTATGTAGGAGTTTGGGGGACTGCTCCTGAGTCTTTTTTACAAAACTTTTTTATGAGCGCAGTAGCTTCTTACTTAGTTAGTGTGGTGCCTGAGTTAGTTGTTTACAGAACTTACAAAGAAACTACTTTCCAGTTTTGTTACTTAGTGGTGTTTACTGGGGTGTTTTGGGTGCTTGGTATGCCTTTTTACTACGGAGTTTACTTCATTGTAAATATTTGTTGTTTGTTTTTAAACAACTACTCTATTGAACAAGAGTCCCCCCACTTAACTCAAGGACGCACTTCACTTCTGTTCCACATTTTAGCGCACAAAGACTCCCAACGCTTATCTTTGTTTTTGCTGATAAACTTGGTGTTTATGTTTGTGGAGGCTATTTACGGCTACATGAGCAACAGCTTAGGACTGATTTCCGACTCTATCCACATGGCTTTTGACTGCACAGCTTTAGCAATAGGTCTTTACGCATCCTACATTTCAAAGTTGCCGCCAGACTCAGAGCACCCCTACGGCTACCACAGGTACGAAGTGCTTTCAGGCTACATCAACGCTATCTTTTTGATATTTGTAGGACTGAGTATTTTTGAAGAAAGCGTAGAGCGCATTATGGAGCCTCCCCACATAGAAACAGAAATGCTTTTGGTTGTTTCAGTGCTAGGACTTTTAGTGAACCTCATAGGGCTTTTCTTTTTCCAAGATTACTCTCACGACGGAGATAACAGCAACTTGCAAGGAGTGTTTCTGCATGTGCTAGCTGACACACTTGGAAGTGTAGGGGTTATTGTTTCTTCTTTGGTAGTCCAGAGTCTGGGCTGGTTCATAGTAGACCCTATTTGCTCTTTAGTGATTTCAGTTCTGATCTTTTTAAGCGTGATGCCTTTGCTCAAGGACTCAATATCACAGTTACTAGAAAGAGACATGGACAAAAAAAGAAAGGTTTACTTAAAACAACTGCTAGACATAGGAGACCTAGAAGTCGAAGAACTCTTTGTGTGGAAACTTGCAGGCGACGAGTACGCAGCTATGGCTTGGGTCAAAGCCCTCAAGGACCAAGATTTAGTGGAACTCACTCAAAAGTGCAAACAAGTACTGCCACATTGGAACGCTGTTCAAGTTTCATAATACTTTTAAATGGAAGCTGAAATCTTGAAACTAGCTAACTTACACTACGAAAAAAGGTGCTACACCAGCGCAGCGTTTTACGCAGACAAGCTTGTAAGCATAAGTGGAGGCAACCCAGAGTACGTGTACTTGTTAGCATCTTGTTACTTCCAAAATGCAGAGTACCCACGAGTAGTTCACTTGCTTGAAAAAACCAAACTTATCCACCGGGACTTTAGAATGCAAGCTTTGGCAGGCCAAGCCACAGTTACAGCAGGTGACTTCCAAAACACTATCCGGATTCTTTCTGAAGAAGTAGAGGACCCCCAAGACGAGTCTTGGAAGTCCCTTAAGTTTTACTACTTAGGCAGAGCTCACGAAGCCAAGGAAAGCATAGGACTTGCTGCTGAACATTACAAACAAGCCCTTTTGGCAGACCCTACGTGCTTAGAAGCCTTCAATGCTTTAATAGACAGACAACTTATTTCAGCTTCTGAAGAAATTGAACTAGTGTCGGCTTTGGACTTAGAACCCTGGATTAAAGAGTTCTACTTGACCAAGTTGAAGTTCCACCAACCACCTGGAGCTAACTTGCAAGTTTTAGAGCAAACAGAAAACTTAGACGTTTTGCTGTCTAAAGCCAGCCAGCTTTTTTCCTCCCACAAAGTAGAGCAGGCTTACGAAGTGTCTTCCAAAATACTCAGAGAAGACCCTTTCCACCTGGCAGCTGTGCCTTTGCACTGCGGGTGCATGGCTAGTTTAGGCCTGGTGGGGGAACTCTACAACCTAGCGCACAACCTAGTGAAGGACTACAAAGGCTCACCTGCAGCTTGGTACGCAGCAGGAATTTACTACTACGTGATTAAGAAGTACGAGTACTCTAGGAAGTTCTTTATGAAAGCTTTCAAAATGGAAAAGGAGTACCTGCCTGCTTGGCTGGGTTACGGACACACCTACGCAGCACAAGACCAGTCTGACCAAGCGATGTCTGCTTACCGCAGTGTGGCTCGTTTGTTTCCAGGTTGCTACTTAGCTAACCTGTACATGGGGATGGAGTACCTCAGAACCAAAAACCTCAGAACAGCACTTTTGTCGTTCGAACTGGCTAAAAAGGTGAACGAGAACGATGCTGTGGTTTGGAACGAAATAGGAGTGGTGCTTTATAAAAAGCAAGATTTCTACAGAGCCAACGAAGTGCTGGAAGGAGCTCTTAAACTCTGCGAGGGCGTTATGCACACTACTGCTGAAGCCATTATATTCAACCTAGCGCACACTTACAGGAAACTCAAAAACTACGAAAAAGCAATCGAGTACTACCACAAGTGCATTCAACTGAACTCTAGAAACGCCTCAACTTACTCAGCCATTGGGCTGACTTTTTACTTAAATGGGCAAGTGCACGACGCTGTGGATGCTTTTAACAAAGCGTTGTTTTTGAAGTCGAATGACAGGTTTACCAACGACTTGTTATACATAGCTCTTTTTGAATGCGCAGAGTCTCCTCCTTTAGAAGTAAACAGAATGATTCAGGTTTAGTTATTAACTGAGTGTTGTAAGTAAAAGCTTTGTCCCTGGACGTCTAGACTTTCAGGTTCTTGAGGGGTTATTCTAGGTCTGATTATAGGTTTAGAGTACTTCTTTTCCATGAGGTCGTGGGACTCGAATATCATGAGGTTTGCAGGGTAAGCTTGGGGGTTGAATTCATCTGCCTTTTTGCGGTACTTAAACAAAACTTGGGTTAGGGGGTTAGGTGTGCTATTAGGTTCTTCTTTTTTGAATTGACTTGTTATGAAGCTTTCGATTTTAGGGAGTACGTTTTTTCTTACAGGTAAGTGGTTTAGTAAGTGTTGTGTTTTAGTAGGTCTAACGCTTGAAGACCTAACTGTGCAGAGTTCTCTATAGTCCAGGACTTCTGGTTCTTGAGTTAGGTTTTTGGTTAAAGGTGTTTTTAAGTTTTTGCTTCTTTTGCGGAGAGGAGTTGGTTTAGTAGGTTTTTGGAGGAGTGTTTCGATTTCTCCTAGCATCTTTTTGAATTCTTCTTGTTTGAGGACTTTGTCTTTGGGTTTTTTGTGGTAAGTTGAGTTATCAGTTTTGGACTCTTTAAGTCTTCGCTCGACTTGAGAAGAAAAAGGTGAGTTCTGGTTTTTCGTGAGTTCAGTTGAAGGACTTTTTGGGGAGTTAGCTTTTTCAACTGAAGATTTCCAGTTAGCAGCTTCTATCTTTTTATAAGGAGACTTGTAGAGATAGTCGGTATTCAGGACTTTTGTGTTGGAAAACATTCCGACGTAACTATCTTTTTGGAAAGGTTTTTGCAAGTCAAGGACTCGTTGGTCTTTGAGTCTGGCTACTTTGGTTTGGGACTTTTTTGTGACTGGGAGTTTGTTAGGGGACTTCTGGGGTTCTATAGTTGGGAGTTCAGAAAGACCTGCTTCGTCTTCTTCAGTTTCTGGACTCCAAAAAGAGCCTAGTCCGTAAAGCATGCTGTCGTACTCGAAGTCAGCCTTTAAGTCTCCTATGTAGTGGTGCTGCTTGCCTTTTTGGGCTCTAGGGTTGTAGTACTTGCGGATTTCTTTGTCTCTTTTATCGAGAGTTTGGAATTTTTCTTCTATTGACTTTAGGTTCATTTATTATGACTCAGCTGGACATTAAGGTGGTCTTCGAGCGCATAGAAGAAGTAACCCAGAACTTGTTGCTGAATGTGCTGAGTTTTGCAGTGCTTTCTTTTTACGGGCAAGTTGGAGGCAGTAAACTCCAGTACAAAATACTTGAAGTGAACCCTGGAACACAAAGAGTGCTTATGGAAGCTCCTGAAGAAGACGCTCGGAAAATCTGGTGCAGTTTAACAATGTTGGGTTACTACGCTTCTTCAAGAGTCAAAGTGTTAGTTACTGTTAATTAGACTTTTTTTTGGTAGAAGCTTTTTGTTTGTTGTGTTGTCTGCGTTGTTTTTTGGCTCTTTTGAGTTTTTCTTGTTCTGAAAGAACTTGTTTCTTAAGCTCAGACCTAGGCCGTTTTTTAGGAGTTTGGCTGTTAAGTGTGTCGTCGTAGAGTTCTGCTTGGGTTTTTAAGGCTTTTGCGTTGAAAAAGGGGTTTGAGGACCTTTTGGGGGGTTTTTGGAGTTCTTTTTGGTCCTTAGCTTTAGTGACTCTCAAAGGTCGGTCTTTGAAGAGCAGGTTGTTTTTGGCAAGTGCTCGTTTGGCAGCTGAGGCTTCTTTAAAGGCAACGTAGCCAAACCCCTTTCCTAGGTGAGTTTGGGGATCTTTTATGATCCTTACATAGTCAATGTCTCCAAACTCTGCAAACTCCTCTCTGAGTTCTTCTTCTTTGGCGTAGTAACTTAAGTTCCCTATAAACACTGACTTCTTAGGGTCCTTTTTGGGTTGCTCTGCAAGGTCCACTCTGATGTGTTTGCCGTTGAGTTCTTTGTTGTTGAGTTCTAAAGCTTTTAGGGCTTGTTCTTCTGTAGCCATTAAAGCGTAAAAGTTGCAGGTGTCAGCGTCTTCTTTGAACTTTTTAAGAGCCACTGCTGCTTTTATAGGCAACTTGCCTCTTTCCACAGGCACACTTCTCGACCAGACCTTTTCAACTTCCCCGTAGTGCTCTAAAAGTTCTTTTATGTCTTTGCGCTTAGTGGCAATGGGCACATTTCCTATGAAAAGAGTGCGGGGCTCACGTGGAATTACAACCTTTTGAGGAGGACTAGGTGGAGGAGTGGGGGGCTTGGGAGCTTTAAAAGCCTCTCCTTCAAAGAGAGAAGAGGACCCACCCGATAGCAACTGCGTAAGTTCACTCATAAAAATGAAAGCCAAAAGGTTCATGCTTAAGAAAAACCTAAAACTAGACTCGGACTCTGGCGAAGAAGACTTAAACAACTCAATGTCTATTGAAATGTAAAAGTTACTTAGAGGTTCAGAGGGTTTGAAGTTCGTGAAAGAAGGTTTGGAAGTAGGCAAAGAAGGCATGTCCAGGTCAGTCGGAGGCGTCATAGTCAACATACACCCTTCACAACTCAAGCAAGGCAAGTTCATGGGCAAAGGCTCTGCTGGGATAGTTCAAGAAGCACTTCACGAACCTACTGGGATCTTGATGGCGCTCAAATCTATAAATGTTTACGACAAAGAAAAACGCAAGCAGTTAATGAACGACATCAAAGCTTTGGACCACTCTGACTGTCCTTTCCTAGTTAAGTTCTACGGAGCTTACTTTGACGAAGGCCAGGTAAAAGTAGCCTTGGAGCTCATGGACGCAGGCAGCTTAGGCGACCTTGTAAAACGACTGCATAAGCCAGTGATTCCTGAGTCACTGCTGTCTAAAATCACTCAGCAAATACTCCAAGGCCTTATGTACCTACACAAAGTTAAACACCAAGTCCACAGAGACATCAAGCCTGAAAATGTACTTGCAAACACTTCTGGAGCTGTGAAGTTAAGTGACTTTGGAATATCTAAAGAGTTAGGAGTCACTATTGGGCTCTGCAACACCTTTGTGGGGACCATGATTTACATGAGTCCTGAAAGAATCCAGGGCAAAAAGTACTCTTTCTACAGCGATGTGTGGAGTTTAGGAGTGATGTTGATAGAACTTGCTTTGGGAAAGTACCCTTATCCCAGGGCTGAAACTTACATTGAAATGATTGAAAACATCATGACCATGCCTGAACCTAACTTGCCAAGCAGCTTTTCTGAGGACTTTAGAGACTTCATCAGCAGGTGCGTCAAAAAGAACCCTGAAGAAAGATGGACCACTGTGCAGCTTTCAGCCCACCCTTGGGTTCTTAAATACTCCCAGCACGAAGTTAACCTGCCTGAGTGGATTAAGAGTTGCACTAATACCTAATATGTATATAATTCAAAAAGTATTCATATTCAATCTGTTAAATAATGGAATCTCAAAAACAACCAACCTACTTCCAAGCTCAAAAAAGCTACCACTTAAAAGCTTCAAGTTGCTACGAGCCTTGCTTTGTGTCATCCCAAAAATTCAACTATTTGCACCATGACCCAGTTTACCAATTCCCAATTCTAGAAAACAAAACTACTCATTTGATCCCTGCTGACACCTTAACACCACCCTTCGACACCAAACACACCATCAAGATCATCCACTACTCCAGTCCTTTTAAAAGGGGCAACACAACTCCTGACCCTATTTCCCAGTCCTCTTTGGTTGAAGCCCCCGAGAATTCCCTTGACCAAGCCCGTCAAAGCATTTACTCCCACGAACTTTCTCGGATGCTTGATCTTTCTGGACACAACTTCCATGAAAACTCACAAACTGCCATCAGCTTAACTGAGAGTTCTGACTGTTCTTTTAGACCGAGTTTAGAACCCGAAAAAGCCCACTTGGACTCTAACGACAGAGAACTCATACTTCAGATACAAAGAGAATTCCACTGCCAAGACCAAGACGACATGCACCTAAGATCAATTACTCCTAATAGCTCTATGCACACTGACTCACAAGAATATTATGGCTTGCAAAGGTCTTTTTCAAGCATAAAGATTTCTTACAGAGAAGGAGAGGTTATTTCAGACTGGGAACCCTCTCCTAGAAGCCACAACTTCGACAGCGAAGTGTCTTCTGAAGATGAGTTTCGAATGAGCATCACAGACGAAGGCCATGCCCAGTTAATCCGTTCTTGTGTTGTTAAAGAAAGTGCCTCTCACCACATAATGCAATCTGCACATGCTAAGCCCTACCTAGTAAAACTCCAACCCAAAGTACTAGAAAGTACTGTAATATTTAGCCCTACTTTTCAAGATGCCTGTGTAATTACTTGTCCCGACGGTTACTCTCCTTTACTTAGGAAACTCGTAGTTTGTGAAAACTCAGAAGAAGGCCTAGAACTTGCAAACGCTGTTCCCTATACTGGGTACAACTCTTCACTAAATATTGAGTACTCCACTGCTTTCTACAATAACTTTGCATCCACAAAGCCTCCCAAACTCACAGTCACTAGGCTGTTTTCAGAAAGTATTTTGCAAAGCCTAACAAAGTCTGCTGTAACTTGGGTGAGCTGTGGTTACGAACACTGCTTACTCGTTACTTCAGAAGGAAAAGTAATGACTTGGGGTTATGGTGCCTCAGGGTGTCTGGGCCAAGGAGACACCAACTCTTACTTGTTTCCTAAACTCTTAGAAGACCTGTCAAATATTAAGTACGCGGAAGCAGGGGGCTACCATAACTTAGCTGTAAGTAGCATCGGAGAAGTTTACGCTTGGGGACGCGGAGACGCCAACCAGTTAGGACTGTCTGCCAAAAAGCTCCAAAAAGACGAAATAGGCCACTTAAGTTTGAAGCCTATAAAGGTGATTTACTTCACTCAGAACGACATCGAAGTAAAGAGTGTGGCTTGTGGTGAAGCGCACTCATTAGTTCTAGACTCAAATGGAACAGTGTACTCTTTTGGACTTGGCCAGCAAGGCCAACTAGGAATTTGCAAAGAACTACTTAACACCCGTATGAACAGCGGGATTAATGCGCTTGAGTCGTTAAAAGACGTAAGAGTGACCCGCATTAGTTCAGGTTCACTGTTTTCTGGGTGTCTTTCTGACCAAGGAGAAGTTTACGTTTGGGGAAGCGGAGAAGGTGGTCAGCTTGGCAACGGAACAGAAGTTCTAAAGTCAGACTTGCCACTGAAGGTTGAAAACATAGGAACTGTGGTAGAAATAGTCTGTGGCGAAAGCAGTGTACTGTGCTTAAACGCAAAAGGCAAAGTGTTTGGCTGGGGAACTGGGCTCCAGCACCCACAAGAAAGCTTAGTGAATTTTGAGCCTAGACAACTACTGTATGCTTCAAGCAACCAGCACTTTTTAATAGAGAAAAGTCAGTCTGCGAATTTTCTAAATCCCTTCCAAAACCGCCAGTCACTTGCTTCAGAACTAGCAAATAAACTCCAAAACATTAAAAACTAATGTAAACTAATTTCTAAATGGGGGACGTTAAAATAAATTTGAATGAGTTTAAGCATCCAAGTGGACCAAAAAGACAAAGAAAACCCAAAGTTAGAAGTCAAGGGAACCTACTCAGGTTCAGTGGGAAGAACCTTTGGAACAGACATCACTAATGCTGTCCAACCTCCAAACATTGATGAACACGACGCTTCCAACCCTCAGCGATTGGGATACTTAGCTAAAGAAATCTTCAAGTACCTGCACTCCATCGAAACTAGGTACCTCCCTGAGCCCAACTACATGGCTTTGCAGCCCCACATCAATTATAAGATGCGCGGGATTCTTGTGGACTGGCTAGTAGAAGTCCACCTTAAGTTCAAACTGCAACCTGAAACTTTGTACTTGTCTGTGAACTTGCTTGATAGGTACCTTTCAGCAGCTACAGTCGAAAGGTCAAAACTCCAACTGCTAGGAGTGGGTGCTTTGATGGTAGCTTGTAAATATGAAGAGATCTATGCTCCTGAAATACACGACTTAGTTTACATCACTGATAAAGCCTACACACCAGAAGAGCTGCTTTTGATAGAAAAAACTATACTGAAAGTACTTGACTACAATGTAACTACACCTAGTGCTTTCAGGTTTCTGGAGCGCTACACACGTTTGCAAGAAAGCTCGGAGTACGGGTTCCAACTTGCAAGGTACATGGTGGAACTGGCTTTGGTAGAGTATGGGATGCTCAAGTACATCCCTTCTTTACTAGCGGCTTCAGCTGTTTACTTAGGCAACAAACTAATGGGGGTAGGTTGTGCTTGGCCCAAAGTGCTTATGGAAAACACTCCTTACAAAGGAAAAGACCTCAAAGCGTGTGCAAGAGAACTTTGCATGCTGCTCCAAAATGCCCCCAAAGGCAGTCTGCAATCTGTCAGAAAGAAGTTCATGCAGCCTAACTTCAAGCAAGTTGCCAGTATCAAACCTTCTTATTAAGTTAATTTATGTATCAGGTTAGCAGTTGGTTTATTTTGAGTTGGAGGTACAGGAGGTCGTCAGCTGTAAGTATGTTGCAACTCCACATAGTTAGCAGGTGCAAGTTCATAAGTTCCCTCATTCTTTTGACTGCAGTAGTGTTGTTTTCCACAAAAGAAATGCAGGCTTCTTTCATAAAGTAGTCAGCTTTGATTTTATAGTGTTTGTGGACGTGTTTGTTCCACAACTTGAAAAAGGCTTTTTCATGTTCTCCAAACTGCTCCAGTTCGTCAATTTGTTTCTGTTCGCTTTTAGTAAGCCAGGAGTCGTCTAGTTCTTCTTCAGAGTCTTGTTGGAAGTCTTCTGGGTCAAAGGGCTCCCCTGTCACTGAGTGGTAGTAAGTTCTTTCCATGGGGCTTATTTATAATACTTAACTTGGAATATGTGCATTTCGGCCTTTTGGGGGATTTCTTCGCACCTGCTCACTTGCATTGCCCAGCTACCTCCTACAGCCAAGTTAAGCACTATGTTAAAAGGCACGTCAAAAGGAGCTTCGGAGTGTCTTCTTTGTCCTTGTAGAGTTTCAGAGTACCACACTTTAGGCACAAAAGGTCCTTTAAGTCCCCTAATTGTTCCACCAACCACTTCTGCGTCCAACCAAAACTGAATGTAGTCTCTTTGCCACTCCACTCCAAAGTTGTGAGGAACGTTCCAGTCAATGCAATAGTTGTAGAAGTTGTTGGGGTACTCTGGGAAGCTAGAAGCCCTTTCATTTACTCCTCCAAAATGAGTGACACAAAAACCTCTTGGGTCAGTACATATGGACTCCATTATGTCTATTTCTCCACATGAGGGACAAGGCCCGTACTGGTTCTCAGGGTACTGCGGAAACAACCAAATAGCTGGGAACAGCCCGTCTCCTTTGGGGACTTTAGCTTGGATGTTAAAGAACCCATAAGGGCCAAAAGCCTGCTTGGAAAAAACCTTACCCGAAGTGTATTCGTAGCCCTGGAATTTCTGGTGCAGCATTCTTAGAGTTAAGCAGTTGTTAGCCACAGACACGTTTTCAGGGTTGTCAGTGTAGTGCTGGAACTCGCAGTTGCCCGACTGGGCACCAGAAATAGTGTGAATGTTCCAGTTTTCCAAACTAGAGAAGTCTTCAGAGAAGATTAGTTCCATATGTAAAATTAATTAAAACATGCAGGACTCGTAAGTAGGTATCATGTACTTAATGTTGATGAAAGCGTCTTCGCCGCCGTAAGTTTCAAAGAGTTCCAAAGTTTCTTGAATCAAGTCACTGATGTTTTCGTTCCGTTGTTGGCCGTAGTAAATCTGGTCGCCCAAGTTAATTCTTTTGCTTTTGAAGACGTTAAAGATAGGCAGGATTTGTCTGTAGTAAGGCACCAAAGCCTCTGCAACAGCATTGCCGCACTTCACTAGTTTCTGAAGTTTTTTTAAGGTCGTAACGATCACTTCTGGAATCTTGGTGTTCAGGGCTAGTTTAATCGGAATAATCAGTTGCGGCAGCACAGGCAACACCTTGTGCGGGCATTTGTCAAGTAAGTCGTCCAAAGCTTTATCTGCAATGAACTTGTAAGGTTCGTCAAGTTCTCTGAGACCTTCGAAAAACATAGGTAAGTAGTGATGGAAGTCCAGCATTGTCACTTCGACTTTCCAGCCTATTTTCCTTTTGCCAATAAAGCTAACTACCACAGGCAAGTCTCCTCTGTCGTAGAAACGTCTGAAAGAAGTGGGTGGAATGTTTTGTCTAGGTTGGTTTCTGAAGATGTCTGACTTAGGAGGCTTAGGCCTTTTGCGAATGGGTCTAGGAGCTATTGACGAACTAGACCCTCCTAGTCCCTTTGCTACCAAGGGTAAGGGCCTTGCTTTGGCTGTTTGAGGCCTGTTGGTTCCCCAAAGTCCACTTTGCATTTATAAGCACTTATAAATGAACTTTTACGACTCAGTTAAGTGGGTTGAAGACAACTTTGAACAGCTTGAAGAAGAACTTAAGTACCAAGCCATTAAAAACTGGCTGGGGCTTGTACTGGTGCCTTACACAGTAGGGTGTTTAGGAGGTTACACAATTCAGAGAAAGTTAGGAATGTTTCGAACTAAAAGTAGGTTTTTGAATACTAGTTTAGCAATAGTGTTTTCTTTCTCGTGTGGGTCCACAGTGAACTTTGCCTTGTGTGCTTACGTGGACCCTAAGTTTTTAGAGATTAAACAAAAACACTTAAGAGGCAGTAATTAATGACTAAGTTTAGACTCTATTGTAGAGTAGGATTTAAAGTCATGCAGAAGAGACTTGGTTTGCTTGTAGTCTTGAGTGAGTTTCATGACCTCCAAAAGACCTTTCAGAGTGTCCCCTGAGGCTTCTTGTGAGTCTTTTCCCAACAAAGTGTTTAGGGAGTTTAAGCCGCTCACACAAATACTCACTAACACTTTTTCAAAGTCTTGGAAGTCTAAGTAGCTAGGGTCGTCTTTATGCTTGGTTTCTGACCTAAAAACTGAGTGGAGGGTTTCTTTAGGAGCTACTCCAGGAGTGACTAAGAAGAACTTAGCTAAACGTTGCAGAGTGGGGTAGTCCATAGCTTGGTAGTTTTTGGAGTAAGTTTTGCAGAACTCAGTGAACACAAAACTAAGTGACTGGGAAAACTCAGAAAGCACTTCTCTGATTCCAGGGTCTCTGAACAAACCTTCTAAAGCTTCTCTGTTTTGTTGTTCTTTAATTCGTTTTTGTTTTTGTTGTTCTAGTTTTTTGAGTATGTTTATTTTCTTGGGTTCAGGTTTACGGGACTCTGTTTCTTGAGGTTTGTTGATTTCTTTGAGTTCTTGGTCGATCTTGGATTTTCTGAGTTTGACCTTTTTAGCAGCTTCTTTTTGGCGCTTTGAAAGTTCGAGTTCTTGGGCTTGTTTTTTCTTGTGTTCCTCTTGTTGTTTGAGGTTGTGCCAGTCTTCGAGTTTCTTTTTGTTGGCTTCTAGTTCTTGCTTTTTTTCTTCTTCTTGCTTTTTGTGTTTAAGTCTGAGTTTTTCTTGGAGTTTCTTTTGTTTAAGGGTTTCTTCTTTGGTTTTTTGGTCTTTTTCTGCTTTGAGCTTTTCAAGTTCAGCAGCTAGTTCTTTTTGGCGTTTTCTGCGTTTGTTTTCAGCAGCTTGTAGGCTGTTTTGTATTGCTTCTTGGTTTCTTTGCTGCTTTACTGAGTTAATGATTTTGCTGGCTGGTAAGGGTGACTGGGAGATTAATTTGTCGCTTGAACACTCAACACTGTAAACCAAGTCGTTTACTAGTTTACCGCACTCAACTAGTAAGTCTGTGTTATGTTCAGTACTTAGAAAAGCCAGGGTGTATTTGATGACTGGGTCAGCTTTAAAGTAAGGAGGAATCAAGGGCACAAACTTAGAAGAGTTCTGACTTAACAGTCCTTTAACTCGAATGCACTCAGTTACTTTAACCTGGGGCTCTAAGCAGTGGACCTCTAAAGCAGAGTGAAGGATGGAGTCAAGGGTTTCTAAAACTACTGTCTGGGACTCAGGCATTTCTAGGGCAGTGGGCACAGTATAACTCAGGTCAAACTCATAGTCCTGGAAAGTTGTGTACCCAGGCGGAATAGGTAAGTCTGGGTTGTTTTGTAGTTCTTTGTTCATATAAGTAACCAACTCAGGGTCTCCACTTCCCATTTCAGGTTTCTCACTAGACTGCTCAGCGAACTTTTTAACTAGCAAAACTACTTTGTAGTGGATGGGCAGAGTCCTTTGGTAAGAGTCTTTGAGCAAAAAGTCAGAAATTCTTACTAAGAAACCTAAAAAGCCTTTGTAATTGAGAGACAAGTCAGGGTTCCTTAAGTTTTGCTTCGTGCAGTACTCGTTTAGTAAAGCCAAAAACTTAGAATTAGAAACTTGGTAAGAAGTAACTCCGTGGTCCCTTAGGAGTCTCAGTAACAGTCCGGAGGAAATGTGCTGTTCTTCAGCAAACCCGTAGTTCTGGAACAGAGTTTTAAAAGCTTTGGAATACCTTTTGAGCACAGAATTGACAAGCTTAACTTCTTCTTGGGGTTCAGTATTAAGGTCCACTAGTTCGTAGGTGCTTTTGGGCTTTTTAACTTCTTTGCTTATAACCACTCCGTAGCCATCACTGGCTTTTACCTGGGAAAGTTCTTTTTGGGTTTGTTTAAGGATTTTTTGGGACCTAGTTTTGAGCATTTTTTGTTGGCGTTCTGCTTGAAGAAGTTTGTTTTGTCTTCTCTGGATGGTTTTTTGGATCTCTATAGAAGCCCTTAAGTTAGGTTTAGAAAGCACTTTAGAGGAGTCAACAGAGGCTTCACTGTAAGGCACCAGTGCTCTGAAGTTCTGTTCGTAGTCAGGTATGAGTTCGAGCGGGTCTCCTAAGAGCTGGAGCACTTGTAAAAAGTCTTTGTAGTCAGTTCCAAAAAACTTTTTTACTTGGTGGTTTGCAGAAAGCACTGAGTTTTTGATGATTTCGTTTAGTTGGGGGTCTTCGAAGTTGACACACTTAGTTACTAAGTCCAGAACTACGTTTTTGAAGTGGGAGTTTTCAAGGACTTCTTGCATTTCTCTGTTGGTTAAGGTTTTGCCAAGTGTTACAGGCTTGTTTAAGTACCTAGGGTAACTCTTGGCTGAGTGTTTTCTAGTTTTTTCGTTACTCACTATTTGCCCCAAGACAACCTTACTAAACCTTGAAAAGTAGTCTTGGAAGGGCTTCTTGTCGCAGAATTGACCCACTAGACATAAAATGCCTGATAAAGCTGCTTTTGAGAACTCAGAGTTGTTCAGAAAAACCTTAACCAAAATGTCTAGTAACTTAATGCCTCCTTCCAAGTCAATACAAGGATGCCTAGCGAGGCTCAAGAACAAGTCAAAGTCGCACAGGTTTAAGTCAACACTTTCCGCTAACTGGTGTTGTTTGGCCAGGGGCTCTATGATGACTTGCACTGGCAAACTAGGAATTTCGTCTAACACAACTAAAAAGTTATACGAAACAAACTCACGAACAGGTTCCGAGTTGTAGTTCTCCACCAACAAAAAAGTCAAGGACTTAAAAACCACCGAAGCCACTGAGTTGCGTTGGTTGTACAAGTGGCTTAGCAAAGTAAACAGCTGAGCTATTGCAGTTATCTTTAAAACTGAAGACTTGTCTCTGGTAGCCCTTTTGATGATGTTTAGTATGCTTGCTTGCAGGTCTTCTTGGTTTTTTAAGTAATTCTCGAACTCTATCCACACAGCTCCTAAAAAGCTAACTGCTAAACTTCTGCTTTGGACTTCGTTGTGCTGGTCGCCTTCTCTGAGTAGGATCTCAATGACTCTGTCTAAGATTCCACTGGTTTTGTAAACTTCGTGGTTCTTCAAGGCAAAAAACAACTTAAACTGGATTTCTAAAAACTTTTTTTTGTCTTGGAACTCCTCTCCAAGCCAGTTTATAACTAACCAGTAGAGTTTGTCTGCTCTAAAACAACACAAAAGGTTCCCTAAGTCACCTAAAATATCGTCCCCAACTCGGTTGAGCATCACAAACACAGACTTGATTCCTTGTTTGATGAACCACTCCCAAGTAACTTCTTCTAAGTTGCTTCTGTTAAGTAGTTTAAAAGCTTTAGTGAAAAAGCCACAGCAAGACTTTGCCACGACTGAGTTTTTAGTAAGCAGTCCTGGCTTAGCTGACTGCAGCACTAAGTCTAAACTTCCGTTTTGGAACTCTTTTACTACTAAAGTCATTAAGTGTTCTGAGTAGGTGCACAGTGCGTTAAACCAACTTTCTATAGGCTGGTGGTTTCCTTTGAGGCCTTTAACTACTACGTGGGCTAAGTACTTGTTTTGCTGAGTAAGCAGTCCTGCTGACTGTTTAGGTTCTAACCGAAGGTACTTACACAAACTCACTATTAAAAATTCCAAGCACGAACTAGTGCTCAGCAAGTCTAAGTTAGGGTCTATACTCTCAATATACAGTGCGCCGTCCTTAGCAACTTTGGTTTTCTGGGACTTTTTCTGAGAAGCAAGGGGCTTGAGGCCCCTTAGATGGAGTTCTTGGTCATGAATGTGGTGGATGAGTTCTAAAAGGATGCCATAGTCGCCTGCCATAATGAGCCCTTTGGTTTCTTCGTTTATAGTTACTCCCACCTCTTCCAAGCCTGCTATGACTAGTTTCCAGTTATGCAACTTAGAAGCTGGAGACTGGACCTTATGCATATGCTCGAAGCTCGTTTTGTAGTCCTGAGTTACCAGTGACCTCAGGCGTTTTATAAGTGGAATATAGAAGTGTCCCCACTCAAGCTGTTGCAAAGTAAGTTCGTCAGGAGTAAAGCACTCTGCATGGTCGTTTTCAACTACTCCTGTCTCTTGAAGCCATTCAACCACTTTTCCCTTTATTTGCATTTATTAGGTAGCATTAAAGTGTTCCATATTGTGAGTGAACATTAAAGCCCGTTCTGCCGTCGTCGTCGAAGTCAGGAAGCTCTTTGTCCAGGGGCTGGTGGTAGGGCTGCCTCGACCTTATTTTAGACTTTAGGTTTTCAAACACTTCAGCCATTGCTTCTCCCATAGGAAGCATTTTCCAGCCAGTTTCGCCTTGTCTGTACTGGTTGATCATGTAAACAATGAGTCCACCCACTCCAAAGAACAACCCTACCTTCGCAAAGCCTAAGTAATTGCTTTTTTTAGGGGCCTTTTTAGACCCACACCTTTTGAAGAAGTGAATTTCTAAGTCGTGGAAGTAAGGAAGCTCCACTACTAAAATAACTTCTTCTTTTTTCCCGTCACTAACTAAGCAGTTATAGGTGATTTGCAGCACTTTAGGTTCCTTTTCAATCCAACCCCCAGCAGCAGCAGTTCCGTTGAGTGTGGGGTACATAACTTCGTGGTCAGTTATGATGTAAGGACTTCTGAAGTAAGTCCTCGCATACACGTCAGTCATGTACAAGTACACTGTTGAAAAGTCTTCGTCACTTGAAATAGTGTAGGAGTCCACCTTTGTGTTCCCGTCAAAAGCTGGAGTCGTGTCTCCGTCCACTACCAGTTCGTTAGAAGCCCCACTTAGTCCTATCATGAGGCCTTCCCTTTTGATAGTAGGTTCTCCACAAACCTTCATCCAGTTAACAGTAACGGGGTCGCAAGTAGGTGCTGTAAAAGTAACGTTTAGTCTAAGAGTAGTGCCGCCTTCTTTGTCAAGACATTTCTGCTCCACTTTGAAAACGTTGTACTCGTTGAAAAACCCAGATAAAGACTCATCTAGTGTTACGTTCATGAAAAGCCACTTCATTTCGTCAGGTTTGGCTTCGTCTTCGTGGTGAAAGGCTGTAACCCTGAACTCAGGCCCCAAGTACTCCAAACCCCTTACGTAGAAGTACAAGTTAGACTCAGGCGGCGAAGACTTGTAAGAAGCGTCTTGGTAAGTCCAGCCTGGCTGCACCACTCCTCCGCTAACTATGTCTCCTATACGGCTGATGTCTGTGCCTATGTCCAGTGTAGAGCACAAAAACCCTAAGGCCCCGTTCAACAAACTCAATACTATCACTAGCCGTTCTGCCATTTATTACTAAAAGTCCCTAAACAACTTTCCACCTAGTTTAAGAGCTTCTTCAGGGGGTATTTCAGGTGCTTGTGGAAAGTGACTAGTGTACTTCCAGTTCTGGGACTGGGTTGGAAGGCACCAAAACAAAATGTCGTCTCCAAATACTTGCAAAACGTTTTGAACTAACCCCATATCGTACTTGTTTTCCTAAGTAAACCTTACTATAGGGTAAAACCTAAACTTCATAAATGCCATAGAAACTCCCATTTCTTGGAAGTACTCAATATTGGTGCTGTTCCTAAGTATCAAGTTGACTTGCAAAAACAAAAGCGTAAAGCAAAAGTAACTGAAAACTCCCACTACTATGGAGTGGTAGTAATAAGCCACCAGCAAAAGGATACTAAAACTACTTTCGGAGTAAAGCGTAAACATAACTACCAAGTAAGTGTGGTAAAACCCCGCCAGCCAAGTAAAAAACACGTAGTAAAAAAAGTTTTTGTGGTTGTGTAGCCCTACGCAGTTGTTTATCCACACACAGTGATGGTCCATTCTAAGCACACATTCTTTGCAAGCTGAACAATGATGGGCTCTTTGAGGTCTTTGCTTGTGGCAGGTCTTGCAAAGGTCTTCTGTTTCAAGGTTAGTAACTGTGGACTTCCGGACATTAGCTAAAACCAAGTTAACCATTGTAAACCACCAAAGCACAAAGTGAACTCCCATATAAAACTCATAGTGATACTCCGGAAACTTGTGTGGGTACTCAAAAGCCTCGTTCAAACTAACATAGTGAGCAGTAACCAGTGCGAAAAAAGTGTGTGCAAGTGTGAACAAGTATATTTTGTCTACTTTAATCATTATTAACTTAGTTACTTGGGGGAGGATTTTCTAAGTAAAAGTTACCTTTCAAGTCTGATTGTGAGGTTCCTTCCACTTGTGCAGATCTTTTCGAACTTCTGGTAAACTAAGTCTAGTTGCTTAACTAACTCTTCGGGGTTAGGACAGTCTCTGAACTTAATAGTTTTTATCACTGCGTTTTGGTAGCAACTAAGTGTAACTTACTTGGCAAGTGTATGTGCAGCGTCGATTTCAATGTAGGAGTCGCCTAAGCAAATAAGGTTGGTGATGGTTCTAGTGTCGAACTGCTTAGTCATCTCTAAAAAGGCCTCTACTTTCCACTGGTGGTAGTTGTTGGGGTGTTTGTGTTCGTACTCAGACCTAGCAGAGATCACTTTGACTTGCTCCAAGACACTCAGCACTCCTGGTGTCCAAATACTTGAAGAGTACTCAACCCACCCCCTCATTGCGTTTGTAATGATGTAGGTGCTTCCTAAGTTCATAGCTGCATTTATCAGTCTAACGACAGCTTCTTCTAAACTTTTGAGCTGGGCCAGTACGTTTTTGGACTGGATCTCCATAGCGTCTTCACGTGAGTTCAAAAAAGAAGTACACAGAAGAGTGTCGTCCCAGTCAAAGATTATGATAGACTGTGACTTAGGCAGTCGTTGACTGGGAGGAATCCAAACTCCTTCTTTGCTCATTCGCTGCAAGAACTGCCTTCTGATCTCGTCGTTCGTTTTGACTTGCACGAAGCTCAAGTTGTACTTTTCATTAGAAGCTATTTTTTCGTGGACTTCGTTTTGGTTAGGCTGGTCTTCTTCAGTGGGTTGTCTGTAGCCTTCCATCCACTTGGGCACTTTAAAGTCCCTTACAGTCATGCCTTGGTACTTCTTCATAATTTCGCCTGCCTGTCCGAAACCGATTCTTGTCAAGTAAGCGTTTCTGATGTTCCTGGCTTTCACAACGTTTTCGCTTTGTTCTTTGGTTTCCTCTTTGGGCGGTTCTTCTGAGGTTTTTGTTTGGACAGTGAATTTGTTCCCCATAAATGCTGCGGAATTTTATAAGGTTTGTTTCCTTTTTAAAGATTCCAAGTAACTTGCCTATGCAGAACCTGCCCAGAGCCACTGTTGTCAGACAAAAGTCCCCTCAAGTCCCAGAAGAAAACAGAGTTATGTGGCTGACTAAACGTTTAAGTGAGGGCGGAGTGTGTTCGCGCAGACAAGCTGAAAGAATGATAGAAGCTGGCATGATAAAAGTAAACGGCAAAACTGTTTGGGAAAACCTAAAAGTCTCTCAAGACAACCAAGTTGAAGTCCACAGAAGAAAAGACCTAAACACCCAAAACGTGCCTATTAGACAAGACACAAAACTCTGGGTCTTTTATAAGCCAAAGGGCTTAATTACTACTCACGACGATCCTAAAGGCCGACCTACAGTCTTCGACTACTTAAGAGCTAAGAACTTCCCAGCTGAGCACGTGATATCAGTAGGGAGGTTGGACTATAACTCAGAAGGACTTTTACTACTTACAAACAACGGAGACCTAGCCAGGGCAATGGAACTTCCAGCTAACTCACTGGAAAGAGAATACAAAGTAAGGGCTTACGGGAAGTTCACAGAAGAACACCTTGAAAACATGAGGAAAGGAGTCACTATTAAAAAGAAGCAGTACAGGCCTATGGTTGTGTGGGTGCAAAGGAAACAAACCTCCAACACTTGGTTCAGAACTATACTCACTGAAGGGAAGAACAGAGAGATTAGGAGGATTTTTGAACACTACGACTTAAGAGTCAACCGACTGGTTAGGCTTAAATACGGACCTTACAGGCTAGAAGGCCTCAAGCCAGGGGAGTGGACTGAAAAGACGCTCCACAAGTCTCTGCATAAACTTTTACTCAAAATGTACAAGGAAGCTGCCGAAGCACAGTAATGGTTAAATATGAGAGTTAGAATTAAGTTTGACAAAGGCATTCTAAGTGGCTACAGAAAGGTTTGGTGCGATGTGCCTGAAACTTGCAAACTTACTAAGGAATTTTTAGAGCACGTTAAGGGTCTTTTTAGGCTGCAAACTGAAATCGAACTAGTAATGGATGGGTATGTTGTGCCTCCTATGCTGGACTTTGTGAGTTTTGTTGAAGAAACTGATGTTATAGAGGCCAAAGTTTTAAAAGGAGTTAGTACTGAGAAGCCTAGCGAATTCAAGAGACCTCAGAAGCCCAAAGAACCTCAGAAACCCAAAGAACCCACCCCTTCCGACACAGAAAGCTCAGAGGAACCATTAAAAAAACCCAGGGTGGCTCAGTCCAAAAACTTACGCAAAAAAAACAAAAAGAACCCCAAAATAGTTCCTTTCACAGGTAAGCGAATTGTGTTCAACGAAGAACCCAAGCCCAACAAACACTGGCTACTTGAAAACGAAGGGTCCAAAAAAACCTTTGTCAAAAGGTTCGGGGAGTTTGAACCTTCCCAAGTGATCAAAGAAGTTTACCACATCAACTTCCAAAACTACCAACCAACCAGTCCAGAAAGCCTCAAGCCAAACGACGAAATTATCTTCAAAACTCTTGAACTAAACGAAGAAACCCTAACGCCCCAAGTCTCTGACTTCAAAAAAGGAAAAGTAACCTATCTTGACCAAGACAAAGTAGAAATCAAGCTACTCCGAGAAGTAACCCCAGAAGAAGAAGAGATACTCCAGGACCTAGAAGTCATCGACGACACCATCAAAGACAAGTACCAACTCACCCTTGAAAAAAAGTGGTTAACTGAGTTACACAGCAAAGTAATTAATAATGGATCCTGATATCATTGAAGTTTTTGACATTGACTCAGGTGGAGGTATTTTTGCTGGGTGGAGAGTCCTCAACAACAAAGAAAAGCGCAAAGAAGGCTACGACATGGAAAGGTTCCTTGAAGCTCCCCGCGAAGAGTTTAAGTGCATCATCTGTTATGGCGTGTTGAGGCAACCAATGGAGTGCGAGAATTGTGGAGTGCTTCTGTGCTCTTACTGCTCAAAAGAGTGCAAAAGCCACAGAGTGTCTTTGTTCCGACAAGCTTCTGACGGACAACACACCTGTCCAGTGTGCAGGTCGAACCAACTCCCTAAAGAACCTAGCAAGATCCTTTTGAAAATGATTGGAAGACTCAAACTCAAGTGCAAGTACTACAAAGAAGGCTGTAGTTACTCCTCTGAACTCTCAGAAATAGCTGAACACCAAAAGAACTGCAGCTTCAAAACTATTAAGTGCGGCAACCCTGTTTGCAAAAACAAAGGGAAGCAGTCTGAGTACTATAAAGTTGAGTTCGGAGACGTAAGGACTCCTTGCCCTATGAGCTTTGCTGTGAAGATTCCGGCCAAGTTCGTGTGCAGTGAAGTCTGTGAAAAAGTAGTCAGAATGGAGTACCTTATCAAGAACCAAAGGAACCTTGACGAAGCCCGTAGAATGTTCCACGATGCTTTAGTTAACCAGTAATGCTAGATTTAATACTTAAACTTATCATTACTCTCTTTTTCGCTTATCAAGGTTCTTGGGCTTGGCAAGTTTTTTAGGCAAAAACAAAGCAAGCACGCCAGTAAACACCAAAATGCTTCCCACTTGTACATAAAAAGGCAGTTCCCAGACCCAAAGCAACACGAAAACAGCAACTACCTTAGCTTGGTCAAAGACACTAGGAGGACTGCCAATAGTTTTGGCTTCGAAGTTCTTAATTTTGTCTTCCTTCAACAAGTCCAAAAGGACTCCTTCGTCCCTTTCTGCAGTGACATTGTAAACCACTCCTCCAGAGAAGTAAAGCAGTGTAGGGAGTCTGTCTATTCTGAACCTCCTTGCTAGTTCTGGGTTCTCGTCTATGTTAACTCGAGCAACATTCACGTGCAAGTCTGGGTCCTTGTGCACCTTTTTGGCTAAAAAGCCCCACTGCGGCGAAAACAAGTCACACGCGTTGCAGCCTGGCTGGTAAAAATATACAAACCAGTCCCCTGTGGTGGCCCCTGTCGAAGCTTGTGTTTGATGTTCGAAGTTGTCGTCGTTGAGTACAATAGAGTGCTTGTCCTTAATGGACTTTATTCTCTGGAAAGCTTCTTGAGGCGAAATGTCCATTTCGAAGGGCATAGCAAACCCTAGTGCCAAAACACACAAGTACACTAGTTTCATTTATAACACGTGGACATTTTGGTGTTAGTTATTATTCTCCGCAGCAAAGTCTCCGAAAGAAAACAACTCTTGGTCGCTGGTGGCTCGGTCGTCCAGGATGTTGTGGTAGGCAAAAGGCCTGCAGTGGATTTCTAGGTTTGGCTCTTCAAAGTCCCCGAAGAAGTAAAGCAGCATTCCTTGAGTCTTGTTGAAAAAGGGGTAAACTTGGGGCTTGAAGTACCTTTGGGGGTCATACTTCTCTGCTATTTCTTTGGCAGAGTTGAACTTTAGGTATTCGTAGTTCTCAAGTTCGTAAGTCACTGGGCTGAAGTCTACCTGAGGAGGCATCTGTTCTTGTTCCATCAGGTACTCTTCAATGTGCTCCAAGCCTCTGTTGGAAGCTTTTTTGAGTGAGTCGAAGCCGTAAGCATCTTCAGCAGACAAGTCAGCTCCTAACTCCACTAGTTTCTTGATGGCAGGAGTGTGGTCATTCATAACAGCAAGCATAAGGGGAGTGTTGCCTTCTTTGTCCCTAGAGTTAATGTCAGCTCCTAACCTGCAAAGGAACTCTATGATCTCAACCCTTCCAAGTGCAGCAGCCAAAGCCATAGGAGTGTAGTCTCTGTCAGTGATTTTCTTTTCCAAGTTAAAGTTTCTGTTAACTACTTGGTTCAAAAGGTCCATGTCGTCTTGGCATATAGCAACTTTAAGTTTGTAAGAATCCGAGTGAGGAAAAAAAGACTGCTGGTCAAAGCTACTCCACTGGGTTTTGGCGTGCTGTCTAAAACCAAACTCGTAAAAAATAGTAAAAGGAAAGAACACATTGCCTCCGTTTTCAATAGGAATGTACTTTAAAAGCTTCTCTGGAATGGCGTGTCTGTGTGTGAACTTGAACCTATCCGAGATACCCCAGATCCAAGTAAACGCCAAAGTAGCAGCAGCCATTCCAGTAGCAGTCCTTAAGAAGTCGTAAAGTCGGCCTTCAACTAGCCAGTTCCTGTAAATTTTCAACAAGTCCACTGGACTGGGCATAATAATATGGGGAAACGAGTTGGATCCTACGAACTAAAAAGCAAACTGGGAAAAGGTACCTTTGGTACAGTTTACTTGGGCAAGCATCTGCCTTCCAGAAACAAGATTGCAATTAAAATGATCAGTCGCCAAGGCCTAAGGCAAGACCAACAAAATCGCTTGGAGCAAGAAATCCTTTGTCAGCGCTCAGTCGAAAGTGAACATATTGTTAAGCTCATTGACGTCCAAAAAACCGACAACAACTTTTACTTGATTCTTGAGTACTGCGCAGGAGGCGACCTTGGCCAGTTCATGCAAGAAAACGGCCCTGTGGAAGAACCAGTTGCCCAAAGATGGATGCAACAACTCATTTCGGGTCTCAAAGCGCTTAAGGAAAAAAGCATTATCCACAGGGACCTTAAACTCCAGAACATACTTATGTCCGAAAACTCCACCTCTGCCGTTCTCAAGTTAGCTGACTTCGGCATGTCTAGGTTCTTGGAAGACGACTTGGCCCAGTCTTGGCTAGGAACTCCTTTGTACATGGCGCCTGAGTTGTTCACCAGAGAAGGAGGTTATGACATGAAGGCTGACGTGTGGAGTTTAGGCATAGTGTTTTTTGAAATGCTTACTGGAGAAGCCCCTTTCAGGGCCAAGCGTAAAGAAGAAATTCCCAGGGCCCAAAAAGAACTAAAGCCCCTTCCAAGTAACTTGTCAGCCCTTTGCCAAGACTTGCTTCAGAAAATGCTTACTTACAACTCGAAACAGAGAATTTCTTTGGACGAGTTGTTTGAACACCCTTTCATAAAGTGTGACTCCCAAGACGACTTAAGCATCAAAGCTTCTAGAGGCTCCTCAGAAGCTAACCTTTCAGAGGCCTCAGCAGTGAATCCTTTCAACGAAAGCACTAACCAAGACTACACAGAAGACTTTGTTATTCTGGACAACGAAGAGTCCTGCACTGACTTTGTGTTTTTGGCCAAAGACAACCACCCAGCAGTGAACTTTTCAGAGGTGTCGCATACTGTGGAAGGACTTATAGAGACTTCTTTTATAATATTCCGTCTTGCTGACAAAATCAAGGAAGAACTCTTAGGTAGTTTTGCTCTTTACGTAAAAGGAACTATTTTGGTGGCGGAAGCCTTGCAGTTTTCTCAGGACATCATTGAGAAGCACAACTTAACTCGGTCCACACAACCTTCTTTTTTTGACCAGTTCGACAAAGCCAAAGAGTTGTTTCTGGACTTCGAGTCTAAAACTGAAGAACTTTACAAGGAAGTAGAAATACTGCTTTCAGCCCACGACATTGCTAGACTCCACTGGGTGTACTCTGTAGGCCCTCAAGGACTTGCAGACAGCCTCATTTTTAACTACACCATCAACATATGCAAAGAAGCTGCCCACGACGAGTACATCAAGAACCTGCAAGCCAGCAAAGAAAGGTACCAAGAAGCTGTGGTGCTCCTGGACTTACTTTGCAAAAACAAAGACAAAACTAAGTCTGAAGACTGGGAAAAACTCGAAGCGTTCAGAACGGAAACAAGGCGAAGACTAGATACCGTGAACGTCAAGTTAGCAACTGCCTAATGTAACTATATGTCCATATAAAAATGGGAGAAGAGTTAGTGCCTCCAGACTTCATTTTAAGTCCCAGACTTTTTGAAGCCACTTTCATCAACCGAGAAAACTACCCCCGTTTAAGGCAGATGGCTGTAGACGGCAACCTGGGGTCTCTGCACAACAGGTTCGTGAGCTGGCGGATCTTGCTGGGAATCCTTCCAGAAAAGGGGTCCCTTCAAGACTGGATCCAAACCACCAGGAACTCACGAGAACAGTACCGTCAGCTCAAAGAGTCCCAAACTGTAAGTTCCACGCAGAAAGTCACTACTGAAGACCTGGACCCCACACTTTTCAACCCCCTTTCCCCCGTTTCAGACGTAAGGCCTAAACTAGAACCCCTGGAACAACTTTTACGAAGACAACGAACTCAAAGAAACCATTATGAAGGACGTAGAGCGGACTTTCCAAGAACGCCCTTTGTTTCTGTTAGAAGAGGTCCAAAAAATGATGACTAGTATTTTGTTCACTTGGTCCAAAGAAAACTCAGAAATATCCTACAAACAAGGCATGAACGAGATCCTAGGCATCTTGTTGTTTGTGGCTTACGCCGAAAGGGCCCTAGAACCTCTGGATATCTCAGACCAAGCAGCCCAGTACTTAAGAGTCCTCAACTCACCTGAAGACATGGAAGCTGACATCTACTGGATGTTTAAGAGAGTTATGGAGTTGGGCCAAGCAGACCTGTTCAACCCAGTAGTCAACCACCAAAGACGCAGAGTCACCAAAAAGGAAGAACTCTTTTCTTGGGACCAAGAAAGGGAAAAGAACGACCTTGTCAATCAAGACAAAAGCAACCAAGAAGGCATCTCTGCCATACTCAAAAGGTGCCACAGAATCCACCACAGAATCCTCCAAACCGTTGACAAAGAACTCTACAACCACCTTGAAAAGAACCAAATCGAACCCCAAATGTACCTGCAGAGGTGGCTTCGGTGTATGCTGAGTCGTGAGTTTAACTTGGCAGACACCTTTACAATCTGGGACGGAGTTTTCGCTTTAATAGGAACTGTCAGAGAAAACAAAAGTGAAAAAACTGTAGGCAAACTTAAGTTTGACGAAGAACTAGTAATGCTGGACTTTGTGTGTGTAAGCATGATCATCTTTGTCAGGGAGTTCTGTAAGTTTTTATTTAGTGTTGCAAAACGACTCCACTGGAATCCTTAGGAGACTCCTGAAGTTCCCTCCTGTGGAGGACGTCCACATACTGGTTTCCATGGGAGTGGCCTTTAAAGACAGAATTGTAGGAGGGGCCGGGCCTGCTCCTTTGGTTCCTAAGAAGCCCGAACCTGCTAGAGAACCTGCTAGAGAACCTCTTAGAGAACCTCTTAGAGAACCTCTTAGAGAACCTGAAATCTCCAGAGAACCTCCCAAACAAGACATTGACCCTCTTGCCAACCCTCTTCCAAAAAGCACCTCCGCACCTTCTAACAAGCCCATCAGTGCTTCTCCAGACACTTTACCCGATCCGCTAGCCGCACCTACTAAAGCCCCTGCAAAAGAACCTTGTGAACAAGAACTCCCAGGAGAGCCTAAGTCTTTATTAACTGAGGTTCCCAAAAGCAACAACCCAATGCTAGAAAAAGTCAACATAGTAGTGAACTTACTCAAACAACAAACTGCCACCAACAAACTAGACGAGTTGAAAATGCTAAAAGCTTTAGATACACTAAACCTTTTAAAAGACGACATCGTCAGAGAAATGGCGAAAAAGCAAGTCTCCTCAGTTCCGAACCCTCTACGTAGAGTATAAGTGTTTTAAAATTAATTAAAATGGAAGAGTTCCTCAAAAAGCACGAACTCCAACTCTACAGCATAGGGTTTCCTAAAGAACTCAACGAAATGCTTTACCAAAAACTCACTTCAGAAACCTTTGACACTGGCAATTTCTTCCAAATAGCCAAGAAGGTAGACGAAGAAGACAACTTTCTAGGCCAAGAAGTCAACAGCCTTCGGAACATCCACCCACTTTCGTGTGTGTTTTTAGTAGACCACGCCTGGACTACTCGACTCTCTGACATGCGCAAAGCACTTAAGTCAAACCCAAACCTTAAACACAGAGTAGAATGCATCACTAAACTTAGGCCTAAACAAGACTTGCCTGGACTCCAAGTTTCAGAACCCACTCCAGTATTTACTCAAGGCAGTGTGGACTTAGACGAGCAAGGCTTGTCCTCAGTGCCCAGCATTCCTCAAAACACAACTATGCTTAGTTTGTGGGGAAACAACATCAGCACCCTGGAGTCCTTAGAGCCAGTTATGCAGAGTCTCAAAGCTCTGTGGCTTAACGACAACCCTGTGAGTCAAGAAGAAGAAGCGCTATTTGGGCATATAGAAGAGAACTATAGAAGCATAGAAATACTAAACAGTAAACTCACGACCAATGCTGGAATCTGGGCTTTGCAGTTCTTAACTAACTGTTTAGAGCTAGAAGGAGTGTTCCACTTAGACTTGTCTGACCGACAAATCAACAGAATCAGCACCAAAATCCTCGAGAAAGTCAACAACATAAAGTCAATAGACGTCTCTGGAAACACCCTTACAAACGAGTGGCTAGAAGCTTTAAAGAGTCTGCCTCACCTTAAAAAGATAAAAGTTGACCCGAACTACGAGGAACTGCTTTGGACTTGCGTAGAAGAGTTCCAGTCACTTAAGTACCTAAACGAAAGAGACGTTAAGAAAGGCAAGCCTGAAGACGTAGACTTAGTTCTGGAAAACATATGGAGAGTCTTGGGCAGTTACAGACTAGTTACAGAGAACGAGTACGACGAAACTTCTATATGGTACTTGTTAGACGAGCTAGGGTGTTCACTTACCCACAGTGACGTTCCCAACTTTGCTTTGCAGCCCTTCCTGTACTCGCCTTCTGAAGAACAGTCGATTTCTTATTCTTTGTTGTGGCCTGTTCGTCCGGTAAGCGAAGGAGACACTATTTACGTTAACTACTTGCCCAACATTACAGAGGAACAGTTTAGGTCATACAGACTAGCAGTGTGGTTCAACATCCCCCAAGAACCCATTATGAAGCAGTATCAAGCCTTTAAGTCTTCGCTATCCACAAGTCCCCCTAGTTTGGCAGACTCTAGTGGAAACCATCAACCTAACTCCAAACCTCGCTTAAAAGTTGCGACTGATCTGGACTTTTTCCAAAAGTCTTTGACTGACTCTAGGTTTGAAATCTCAAGTTTAGAGCAAGCAGACGTGATTTGGACTAGAGGTCAGATTTTCTCAGATGACCAAACTCACTCTTTTTCAGATCAAGTGTTTATCAACCAGTTTCCTTACGAAGGGGCACTTGTTATGAAAAACCAACTGGCCAAAACAGTCCAAAGGAACGCAAAGGTTAGTTGGTTGCCTTTAACCTTTGACTTAAACCAAGAACTCCCAGCTTTCATGGGGGAGTTCTTCAAGAGACAAGAAACAGGTCAAGACAATCATTGGATTTTAAAGCCCATTAACATGTCCAGAGGAATGGACTCTTGCGTCACTAACAACTTAGACTGTGTCATTAGGATGATGGAAACTGGGCCTAAAGTTTGCCAGAAGTACCTTGAAAATCCTTTGCTGCTCAACCACAAAAAGTTCGACCTGAGATACATAGTGTTACTTAAAAGCGTGTTTCCTCTGAAAGTGTTTGTTTACAACAGGTTCTGGTTGAGGTCTGCTAACAATAATTATTCTTTGGTGCACTCGCAACAAGACGACTACGAAACCCACTTCACAGTCATGAACTACTCTGGAAGAGATATGCAGCACATCCAGGACACTGATTTCATCCAGGTGTTTGAAGAGGAATGCGGAACCCAGTGGTCTGAAACCCAGGCTAAGATTTACCAAACGATAAAAGAAATGTTCAGCATTGCTGCTCAACAATACCCGAAAATGCACAACCCTAAAAGCAGAGCTATCTACGGAATAGACGTTATTCTTGACGAAAACAAGTTGCCACATGTTCTAGAAGTCAACTTTTGTCCTGACTGCAAAAGAGCCGTTGACTACTACCCTAACTTTACAAACGAGGTTTTCTCATGCTTATTTTTTGACGAAACTCTAAACGTAACAGAACTTTAATATCTAGTTCACTATAATAAATAATGGACTTTGCTAAAAAAGATAAATCTAAGACCCAAAAATCAAGGATTTCTAAAAACTCCTCGCTCAAAAAGGAAGCCTCTAAACTAGAAAAGCTTAAATTCAAGGAACTGAATAAAAACTATTTCCTTATAGAAGTTCCTTGGATGGACTCTTGGAAGTCCTATATCAAGGGCGGCCTTCCTCCAGGTGTTATGAGGAACTCAAGCCTCAAAGATTCTTCCATTCATCCCAGAAAAAACATTAAGTTGGGCAAAGACTATATAGCACTCAACCAGGACCAGTGGAACTTTTTGAAGTCCATTCACGGAGCCGAAGAGCCTCTGGTTTCAACCCTTGAAGACCTGAATGGGTTTTCCTCGCCCCAAGAAACAGAAAGACTTGACCCAGCCTTGCTTCAACTCCCACAAACTATGATCACAAATTTGTCTCCTTCTGCATCAGAAGTTGATTTGAACTTAAGTGGAATCAGTGAAGTTTCTAATATTTCTATGTGCCTGCCTCGTCCCGAACCCCAACTTCCAGAAGTCAAAGGAGACGATACTGAACCTGACATCGACAACTCAGATATTGAAAGCGAACCCCAACCTGAAGAAAAGTTTCGACCTATCCGGACAGTAAGTACTAAGAACACCAGTAACCTTCTAAGTGATACTGAACTGGGGTCGCTTTATGTATCTAAAAAGTTAGACTTGAAAAAAGTTAGGGTGGGAATAGAAAACTCACAAAACTACTCCTTTATGAATGCAGGAATGCAACTTCTCATGTGCTTAGAGCCTTTTTTGAAGTTTATAAAGAACTCGGTTTGTGAAGATCCTTTAGAAACGCCTACTTACAACTTAGTCAGAGGGTTCATGCTCAACACTTTGTGGAAAAAAAAAGGAATTATAGACGGCAACTTTGCCTTTGATATAATAAACTCTAACTTAACAGAAAAAGAACAATTTGACACACAGGAGTTTTTGAACTACCTCATTAGGCAAATAGGATCTGAAATGGGTGATAAGAGTCCTTTCAACAGAGTATTTGACGGGGAACTCTGCAACACTTTAACTTGTGAGAACTGCCAAGGGACTTTCTCGATCTTAAGCCCTTTCACAAGTGTTGACTTGGAACTGAGCTCAAGTCTGAAAAGAAGTTTGGAGCACTTCACAGCCCAAGAAAAACTCTCCCAGGTCCAAGAGTGCACATACTGCTACAAACAAACTCGCAGGATCAAAAAAGTCCTTTTTTCTACCTGCCCTAAGTTCCTTATGTTCCGAATCAAAAGGTTCAGGGACCTTCCTTACCCCCACAAGGTTTCAAGTGACTTCAAGTTGAGAAAAAAATTTAATCTAAACGACTATTCCTACGAAGACGCAACTTACAACTTGGTAGGTCTGGTAATCCACACAGGGACCTACGAAAGTGGAAAGTTTTCAGCAATCTGCAAACGGGGCAAAAACTGGTACTACTTCAAGGACAGCAAAGTCAGTAAATTCCACTCTGACGAGCTACTGGACCAAAGCCCTTACATTCTACTTTATAAACGAATAGCATAGTTATGTATTTTAGTAGTCTTCTTCCACAGCCCTTACTTGGTAAATAGCGTCTCTAAGAACTTCTTGCGGGTCAGCAAGTTCTAAGCTAGGGTAAGTCATGTCTTTGTGTTGGTCTGTGAAGTACTTAGGCCTGCTTTCCTTAACAGTTTCGTCGTCTTCCACTTCAGTGAGCACTCCGCACTTAGGAACGTCATCTACCCACTCTCCTACGTAAATCTTGTTTTTCTCAGCAAAGTAATGACTGCCTTGGCCGTGCCTCATGTCTCTAAACCAGTACCCTTCAAAGTAGTCCCCAGTGGCCCTAGTAAGGGTTCCGTAGCCTTCTTTCATGTCTTCGATCCACTGGCCTTCGTAAATGTCCCCGTTTGAGTAAAGCATCCTTCCTTCGCCGTGTTTCTTGCCTTTGAACCAAGACCCGTCGTACCTGTCTTCGTTGGGGTAGAAGTAAGTGCCCTGGCCAGACATCTTGTCTTCTTCCCAGTCGCCTGTGTAGATGCGCTTGTACTTCTCGCCTGATTTGTTGACTAACTTCCAAAGCGTTCCGTGGCCTTCGCGTTTGTTGTTGGCCCAGTTGCCTTCGTACTTGTTTCCGTTGCTGTAGATCATCACTCCGTAGCCTTCCCTGACGTTTTCGTTCCAGTCGCCTTCGTAACTGCAGCTTTGGTACCACTTTTCGCCTTTGATTTTGCCGTCTTCTTGGGGCTTGCGCTTTTTGACCCAGTAAACACTTTTGTGGACGCCTTGTTTTTGGGCCTTCCGGTCGTTGGCCTTCCAAAGTTGTTCTGTGAACAAGATGCTGGACTCAGACTGCGAAGTCATTTATAGATTAGATTAAATTATCACAGCAGGCTAGACCTAATCATCAGATAATATACACTCGCACAAGTTCCTACATAAGTCCTCTGTATCTATACTAGTCCTACTTTGGAAGAGGTTTTCGTTAGAGACGTCTTCAGTTTTGTCACTTTCCTGCCAAGATTCCCTGAGTTCTTCTTTGGGAGTGGCCCTTTTTACCTCTATCCACTTGTTCCTTAAATAGTTGTTTTGGTAGTTGAGAAGCACCTTGTCTACGTCTTCTTCGCTCACAAAAGTTACAAACCCAAAACCCCTTGGTTTGCCCGTGACTCTATCGCGCATAACTACGCTGTCTTCAATTTCTCCAAACTGGGTAAAGTAACTGTTAAACTGCTCCTGCGAGATACTAGGCAGGAGTCCTCCAACAAAAATCTTTCTAGCGCGTTTGGACTGCATGTTGCCTCTTTTGGGCACAGCAGGCTTGCACTCCACCGTTTTGCCGTTGACTTCGTGTTTCCTGCCTAGGATAGCCCTGCAAGCCCGAGCACTAGACATGGTCACAAATCCGAAGCACCGAGACCGACCTGTGTCCCGGTCCAATATTATCGAAGTCCTTTCTACTTTACCGAAACGTACAAAATATCTCTCCAGATGCGCTTGAGTAGTGTTTGCAGTCAGTCCGCCCACAAAGATCTTCCTACGGAAAATTTGTTCGTCCGCATCAGTATAAGCCATTCTTTAGATTAAATTATAATGCTGACCAACCGTATTAAGCCTTTGTTTCCTGTTGGTTAATCACAGAAAACCCCTTAACTTTTTTTACATGGTAGTACTTTCCAGAAGGCGATGACCTGTAAACCGTCTCAACGAACTTCCGGTCGTGTGTGATAATTATTAGTTGCAAGAAAGGGTTCGAAGTCGCCAGGGCTGCTATGCTTTCGGCAAGTCCGTCTGAATTGGCACTGTCCATGTTGGTAGTAGGTTCGTCAAGTGCTATGATTATGTTGCCTTCTGTGAAAGCCTGGGCCAAAGCTATGCGTATTAAGATAGAAGCTAACATGCGTTGTCCTGCCGAGCACCTGCCCCTCATGTCGAGTTCTTGCTTTACTCCTCGGAAACAGATTCTGTAACTGTAATTAGCTCGCTTGGAAGTAGAGTTCAGTTCTGTTTTTATAAACACTGAATGGATGTCTTTGCCTTTGTAGGTTTCTTTCCAGAGTTCCTCCAAAATAGAGTTGATTTGGTCGATTTTGCTGGTGTGGAAAGCAACTATAGCTTGGTCGAGGTAACTTAGTAGGAGTTTTTGTTCGTTTATGGCGCGTTCTAGAATCTCGCACTCAACAAGTAGTTCTTTGGCCCTTTGTTCGTGCTCTGTGAAGTGCTTTTGTTGCAAGGAGTTGAGTTCTTTTTGCAGTGCTGAAAGGTTTCCCCTAGAGTGGTCTAGTTGGGACTTTTTAGAAGTTTCTGTGGAAGTCAGTTTGTTCAGTGCTTGGGAGTCGTAGTTGTCCAATTTGGTTTGGAGTTCTAGAACCTCTTGGTTTACTTCTTTTAGTTGGTTTTGGTAGTTAAGTATACTTTGTTTTTGGTTGAGTTTAAACTGAGTGTTTGAAAGCAAGGAAAGCTTTTGGTTAACTGACTCAAGCAACTTGTTGTGGCCAGTGAGTTGTTTTCTGGAAGAGTTTAGGTCTTCTGAGAGTTTGGAACTGACTTCGTTTAGTTTTTCTAGGTCTAGTTTTGCCTGGGAGTACTTTTGGGTGGACTCAGACAATTTTTCTAAGTTTTCAATCAAAGAAGACAGGTTGGAGATTTTGTCTCGGAAGTTTTGTTTGAACTCTAGTTTTTGTGACTTAAGGTCAGTAAGTGCTTGCTCTAGTTGGGTTATTTCTAGTTCAGTAGTTGTTAGTGTTTGGGTTTTTTCTTGGATTTTTTGGAGTTTTTGGTCTTTTTGTTGGATCAAAGACTCAATGTCTACACAGTTGCTGAGTGTTTGGATTTGTTTGTGGATGTTAGTTATGTTGGAGTGGCAGTTTTCTTTTTGGGTTTTGAGTTCACTCAGTTCTGCTGTGATGTTTGAGTAGGTTGTTTCTGAATCACTTAGTTTTTTTTCAAGTGCTTTTAAGTCTACTTCTGGTCTAACAGTCAGTTGGTGGTTTAGAACGCTAGACAAGCACTTTAAGTTGTTTTCGCTAACTACTGACTTTACTTTGTTTAGTTTCCTAATGATTTCTTCTAGTCTTTGTTTTTCAGACTTCTTCTGTACAATAAGGTGTTGGGTTTGGGCTAGTTCGTTGGTTGTCAGGGACAAACTTTCTTTAGTGTTGAGGAGTTTAGTGTTTAAGGCTGAAATGTCTTTTTGGTGCTTGATCAAGGGTTTAAGTAAGTCCATTCCTTGTGAGCATAACTCAATGCTTTCGGAAACATCTTCAGTTGCTTTTTGTTTAGAGTTCTCTAAAGTTTGAATTTCTTGCTGCATGGAGATTTCAGATTTAACTTCTCCAAAACACACAGAGCAAGTTAGGGTTTCTATAGACTCTTTGAGTAAACTTGCCTTTACTTCAGAAGCAGTCACTTGGGCTTCCAAGTTACTTTTGAGTTGGTTTTTCTTAGCTTTAAGTTCTTTGTAAACACTTTCTAGGTCTTGGGAGTCACTTAGTTCCAAGCTGCTAGTTACTTGTTTAAAGTTGCCTAAACTGTGCTCTATGTACTTGTGGAGCTTGACTAGTTCTGCTTGGCAACTTTCCAACCCATTGGTTAGTTGTGTTATTTTATTGGAAGTTTCTTCACTGAGGTTCTCGTGAAACACTAGTTGGTATAAACAGTTTTGCATAGTTGCTTCTAGGAACTGCTCTGCTTCAAGTACACTCATCTCTGAAAACTCAGGATTTTCCTGGATGATTTTGTTCACAGTTTCTTTGGCTTCATCAAAGTAAGCTTTTGTAGTTAGTTCTTTTTGTCTGACTCGCATGTGTTCTTTGGCACTTGACAGTTTTTCCTTTAAGCAACTAATGGTGCTTTGTTTTTCGTTTAAAAGTTCTTCTTGAGTTGTGATTTTTAGGTTCGCTTGAGTGTAGCTTTGTTCCCACTCAGCTAAGTCTTGAGCAAGTAGGTACTTTTTGTTTTCTGGCTGAGAAATTCCTAACTCTGTAATTTGGGTTTCAATGCCCTGAAGAGCTTCTTCTTCAGAACTTAAACTAGCAGTTAAGTTGTGTTTGAGAGTAACTTTGGAGTTCTTTTTTTCTTTCAGAGTTTTCAGTTGGGAGTCAAACTGCTCAATTCCGGAAATCATAGCTTTCATGTAGTTTTGGAGTTCAGTTCTTGGTTCAGAGTCCCCTGTGACTTGTTTGACTTCTTGTTCGAGTTTAAGTTTTTCTTGGACCTTTTCTTGCAGCAAGCTAAACTCAGACTGTGCTTGGGCAAGTCGGTGTTGGGACCTTTCCTTTTCTTCTTCTAAGGTAGAAATGCTTTGAGTTAGGCTAGCTTTGGAGTTTTCTAGTTGCCTTTTCTGTTCTTCTAGGTACTCAACACTTTTGGTGTCGTCTTCTAAGAGTTCTAAGTCGTCCAAACTGCCTAAACTTTCTAGGTACTTTTGTATCATGGCTTTTTCTTTGTGTTTGTTAGTGAGTTGAGTGCTTAGGTTTTCTAGTCTTTGGAGTTTTTTCTTTTCTTGCAAAAGGTAGATCAGCTCTTGTTCAGTTTCGTAAATCACAGAGTTAAGTCTGGTTTCTTCTTCCAGCATAACTTTGATTTTGTCTCTGTTTTCTTTGCCTTGCTTGACCATTTCGTATTTGAACTTAAGTTCTTCTCTTTTCTGACTCAAAACTTGTGCTTGCTTTTTAAGGTACTTTTTTTGGGCGTCGTGAGTCTTTGCAAAGGCGTCTGTGGCAAAGATCTGGTCCAGAATGTTCTTGAGGTGAGTACTGTCTCCAAAAGGCCACAAACTCTCGTCTTGGTGACAAAAAGTAACGTACTGCAGTATGGCGGGTCTGAGTCCCAATAGTTCAGGAACGATCCTATCCATGTCACTTACTCGCAGACTTTTTTGTTCAGCTTCTTCTTTGTCGTTGATGCTTTTAAGTATGTTTTCGGTCTTTTTGAGTTCAGACCGGTTTTTGTCCCGTCTAGACAAGATGTAGCCTCGAGAAATGCCAACTGGCTTGCCTCGGGAAGTTCTGAAGTTGAGTTTGACACATGCACTGGTTGAATTGGAACTATTAATTCTTGGGTCTTGGAAAAAGCTTTTTCCGTTCTCTGAATTAGGCGGGAATAACCCTGTGGTGGCTGCTTTGAGGGTTTCTATGATAGTGGTTTTGCCTGCTCCGTTGTGTCCCCAAATTAAAGTTAACCTTTTATCGAACTCTATGTAAGCCTCTGCTTCCTGCGAGAAACCCCTGACTCCGCTTAGTTTTAGTTTTTCCAACATATCTTTATAATATTACTCTAGAGAACTAGTTGGGCTAGCAAGTGTTAAATTTTAGCTCTTTGAATTGACAAAACTTGGCCGTTCTTATTAACACACTTCCCTCCTAGCAAAGGTCGCAGTTTTTCCAACTCAGCCATAAAATCGAGTTTATCAAGCTCAAGTTCCTCATGATCAACTGGTTCATTAGTTTGTTCTTCTTGTTTCTTTTTGTTCTTTTTAGTGGCTAAGCGCACATACAATGTGCACTTCCTACACCCTCCATTGCACTTTCTGCCTCCGTGTTTCATAAGCAACATCACCAAGTCACAGTGCGAGCCCTCTGCCGCCACATGCAAAGGCGTCCTTCCTAGCGAGTCGTGCAAGTTTACGTTTGCTCCGTGTGCCAGCAATACCTCTACGCACTCCAATGAGTTGTTTTGAGCTGCTCTGTGCAATGCCCCTCCTAAATCTACTTCACTCAGTAAGTTAGGATTTGTTCCAGACGACAAAAGAGTGCAGAGTTCTTTAGTGTTGTTCTCAAACGCGTACTTGTGGAGTTCTGGGTCTTGCTTTGGAGGTTTTTCACGTATTATTCCGCCACAGCATGGACAATGTATATGCACGCGATTTTCCATTTAATTTCAGGTCTTTTAAAACTCTATTCTACACAGTATGAAATAGCTTGCCCAAAGCATTCTTAGAAACAATTACCTAGAAACTAGTATTTATTTGCAGAAGTAGTATCAGAACTCCCTCTGTTTTAAGCATTTAAATTGCCATTTAAACTAGTGCAAACTCAAATTTCATATTTATTTTATTGGCTTATAATAATTATGGCTGAAAGAGTGAAAGTTGGAGTGAATGGCTTTGGTCGCATTGGAAGGCTAGCTGTAAGAGCAGCTGTCCAGAGGCAGGAAGTGGACCTAGTGGCAATAAACGACCCCTTCATGGACGTAGACTATATGGTCTACCAGTTCAAATATGACACCACTCATGGCCGCTACCCCGGAAGTGTTGAAAACAGGGACGGCAAACTCTGCATAGACGGACGCGAAATCGCTGTCTTTGCCGAAAAGGATCCAAGCAGTATTCCTTGGGGCTCAGTGAATGCCGACTACATCCTTGAGTGCACAGGAGTATTTCTGACACAAGAAGGTGCTCAGAAGCATATCCAAGGAGGAGCTAAAAAGGTCATTCTGTCAGCACCTCCTAAAGACGACACTCCTATGTTTGTGATGGGCGTTAACCACGAAACTTACACTTCTGACCTTGCCTGTATTTCCAATGCTTCCTGCACTACAAACTGTTTGGCACCTATTGCAAAGGTGATCAACGACAAATTCGGAATGGTGGAAGGACTCATGACTACTGTCCACGCCTTAACAGCTACTCAGTTAGTTGTAGACGGCCCCTCTAAAGGAGGGAAGGACTGGCGTGCAGGAAGAGCTGCCGCCAATAACATTATTCCTTCCAGCACAGGTGCTGCAAAGGCAGTGGGCAAAGTTGTTCCGCAACTCAACGGCAAACTCACTGGCATGGCCTTTAGAGTTCCCACTGTCAACGTTTCTGTTGTGGACTTGACCTGTAAACTCGAACGACCTGCTAGCTATGAAGAAATAGTCAACGCTATGAAGGAGTATGCCAATGGTTCTATGCGAGGAATTCTCGCAGTGAATGAAGACGATGTTGTCTCTACTGACTTTAACCATGACATGCACTCCAGCATCCTAGACGTCAAAGCAGGCATTGCACTTAACGACACCTTCGTGAAGTTGGTTTCTTGGTACGACAACGAGTGGGGCTACTCCAACAGACTTGTGGACCTCCTCATGCATGCTGCAAAGATTGACGGGAAACTAGCTTAATTAATCAGTTAGAATTATGTGGTTTCAAGCCAAACAAAAAATATGTAAATGCAAAGCACTCCCAAAATAAACACTAATGCCAAAGCCTTTAGTTTTTGTTTAAGGGCTTTTCTGCGCAGACTTTTGGCAGTTGCTGTGAACTTCTTTATTCCTTGGTTTAAGTTGTCTGTTTTCTTCATCAAGTAGTTGATTTTAGTGCCTCTTTCAATTACTTTTCCAATGTTGGACTTAGTGGACTCAACAGCACAGGACAAGTTGTTTTCGAGGTAAGCAAACTTGTCAACTTCATGCAGACGCTCAGGTGAGTACTGGGATATGAGTTTTTTGATGACTTCTGCAAAAGCACCAGCTTTGCGAGTGTAGGCTGGAAAGGACTTCCTCATTTCGTCCAAGAACTTCAAGTTGAGTTCCCTGCCTAGACTCAAGTCGGAGTAACACAGAAAAGTCAGGTCTTCAAAGGTGTAGAAGTTAAAAGTTTTGTTTCCTTGAGTGTAAGTTTTGAACACTTGGGTTTTTTCAGTGCTTTTTAAAAGCTTTTTTGCAGTTAGTGAAAACTCGCCTGGGAACTCCGAAAACTCAGCTATTACTTCGCTGTCGCGTGCAACTAGTGCGTAGTGCACTGCCATTTATGAAGCTCTTCGGAATTTAAATAAATGTGCGACAACTTAGAAGACCTAACTAGTTTGCCTCCCTCTATTCAAGGAAAACTCCACGGTTTGCTCAAAGCTGAAATAGGAAAAGTAGTGTGGGTTTCTGAGGGCTTGGATCCCTCAGGAATCATGCTCAGACTTAAGTTTTGGGGCGAAAAAAGCCCAGGCAAGATCCTCAAACCCGCTAGTTCTTCCAACTCAGCTTTGTCTTCTGTTGCTCTTTACTCAGTCAAGTGCACCCAACCTATTTTTGTCAACTACCTCAACGACATGGGAGTTCTTAATTTGGACGTCATGGACTCTAATTGGCGGCTACTTGGAAACATCAAAATTAACTTGAAGTTGTACTTCAGAAGGGACCAGTCCCTAGCCAAAGGCAACTTAGCTTCTAACTTTGGGTTTTCTAACTTAGAAGTTGCTGGGGCTTTCCCTATACTTGGAAGTGAAGAACCTAAAAAGCTTGGCGAAATAGAACTTAAGATCTACACTGATTTTGTCAACTGGAACAAACAAAGGTCCAGCAAGGAAGTTTTGGCAAGCTTCCAAGCCAACGAGCTTAAAGCTCATTTCGAAACCTTACCTGACACTCGTGTGCCCAAGTCTCTTTTAGACAAAACTCCTGAAGAGTATAACCCAGAACCCCAACAGTACAAACCCCAACCCCAACAGTACAAACCCCAACCCCAAAAAGTCACCTTTGAAAGCCAAAGTTTCGAACCCCAAAAAGTTCCTCAAAAGCACACTCCAGAAGACACCCCAACCTTCAGTACTGAGTGGGCCAAACTCAAAGAAAGAGGAGAACTCCTCAGGAACAAACTCGAAATCTCAGACGAAGAGGAAGAACCCTGCATTCCAGAAGAGCCTAAACCCCTTCCTACCATTTCGGAAATAGAAGCTTTGCAGCTACCGATGGATCCCACTGACAAGCCAGTTAAGGAAAAAACACCCAGACCTTACTCAGACCTTACTTCAATAACTCACTTGAAACTCTCCATTTCTACACTCACCCTAATGTGTGACTCTAAACTAGTTGATAACAAAAACATACACCTTGACTGCGGAGTGCCTGTGCCTTCAACTCACCAAAGCAAACTAACACTTCACACCGACTCTTTCAAGGTCCACTACAAAGGAGCTTGTGAAAACATCTACGAATTCAAACATGAGAGTTGGCACCACCTTGGATTGAGTGAAGGTGCTTTTGCAAAGTTAGGGTCTTCAACCATTAAGTTTAGACTCATGGGAACTGAGCCCAAGGGCAGAGCCCAGGAACTTGCCAAGAGTGAAGTTATTTGGGAAAAGGTTTTACTGTCCCCTGCCTTTACTTACTCAGCTGTGTTGGAAATGGTAGGTGAACCTCCTAAAAACCCCAAAGCTAAAAAACAACCTCTTCCCCAAGTAATTGCAAGACTCAGTGTTAACTTCGAGTTAATTAGTCAAGACAAAAAGCAAACCGAAAACACTGAAAAACCTCAAACACCTGTTGAGCAAGAACTCTTGCCCCAGGTCGAGCCAGAGTACAAGTCTTTCCAGTTGTACTTGTACATTGACAGTGGATGCCACTTTGCAAAAGCTCCTAACCTCTACGTTTCGTATAAAACCTTTCCAGACCCAGAACGCATCACCACTCCTGTACTGTGGGATTATCAAGACAACTTTCCCATCAACCACAAAATGCAAATTCCCCTGACTGCTAATCAGCACATTATTTCAAAGCTTTACTCAGCCAGCATAATACTGGAGGTGTGGGATAAGCCTGGCCCTTCCAAGGATGAACTGCTAGGTTTAGTTAAGCTTCCACTTGCTTTGTTTGGAACTGCTTTAGCTTCAGGTTCAGCTGCTTTCACAAACAGTGTTTACCCCTTGATTGCATTCGATGAGTATAGAGCTGTCCACAATTTAAGAACTGGCGAAGACGTGGGCTATTTAAGGGTCTGTTTGGCCTTGGGAAGTGCTTCACAAGTCCATAGACTCCACTTGTCTCATTCTGAAGCTGTGAGGCCTGAAGTCAGTTATAAAAGGAAACCCGAAATGCAAAATACTTCGGTAGGAGTAAGCATCGACAATGCCCAAAAACCTGTTGAAGAGGAGGTCGAAGAACCCACAGAACCCTTTAAGGAACCCTTTAAGGACCCCATTGACCAGACCCAAAAGCCCACAACTCCCTTTCCCACAAAGCAAGAGTATGAGTTTGCCACTGAATCCAAAAAAAACTTAGTTGATGACTTTGAAGAAGAATGGAAGAAACCCCACATTAACGAAAGCATGGAAAGCATAGGGGACATAGCAAACTGGCTCAACGCCAAACCCAAACAACCAGAACAAAAACCTTCAGAACCCAAATTGCGCGGACAAATACTTGAAGAGTTCAAACAAGCACTTGAAAAGGAGCAAGTAAACCTAGACGAAGAACTTAAACTTGCAGACAAGTACAATCACGGAGCAATGTCTTCAGAGTCACTTTCGCACTTACTTAACGACTTGCAACTAAACATCTCCCCAGAAGACATACAAAGTTTTATTGACATAGTGCTTAGTGAAACAGCTTCTAACAGACGCAGAGTCAAAATAGAAGATGTACTAGTAACGCTAGGCATTGAACCTCCCAAAGTCAGCAACACCAAGCACAGCTTTTCAGTCACAGTAGTGGACTTGTTTAACTGTTCTGCCTTATTCAAACTAGCACCTAACTCCACCTACGTCAAAATGCAGTTTCCTTACGAAGACAACTTTGTAGAAAGTGACTTGATAGAGCCTGGGAGCAACGTTAAACTCAACATGAAGTCAGTTCACTCCTGCACTTTGCCCAACGGTTTGGGCTTGGCTGAAGTTTTCACTGGCAAAACTGAGGGCATTGTTGTGCAGCTGTGCAGAAACGTAGCTAGGTTCCAAGAAAAGATTTTAGGGAAGGGTTTACTGCCAATTGAAGAAATCATGGACTTAGAACACTCAAACAAACTCACTAGAGTGATATGTTTGTATGGAGACAGAACAGAGTGCCTCCAGAACTACGGAAGTGAAATAATAGGCAAACTCAGAATAACCGTAGAATACTCACACAGCTACACTTACGAGGACGTCGGAAGGTCTGCTGAGTTGCTTTACGAAAGACAAACTGAAGTTGACAGGATGATTCCTAGAAACAACGCACTCAACATACTTATAGAAAACTGTGCAGAACTGAACAGGGCCAAAAAGTACTTTGACAGTCTAGGAATTTACCTAGACAGCAACTGGGAAGTTTCAGCTTCAATCAATCCTTTTGGAGAAGACGAACAGCTCAGTAAAACTTACCCTGAAGTTAAAAGTGCCAAAACTAAGTTCGAGCAAATGGTGAGTTTGGGAGCCAGGGATCACATTCAACTAAGCATTAACGACAACATACTGGAGTACTTAAAAAACAAGTCGGCTGTTGTGCACTTAACAGCCAGCCACCCCTACCAAGAAGAAATACTTATTGGAACTGCCAGAGTTAACCTTACACCTTTGCTTCTGCAGTCCTTAGTTTCTGGAGAGTTCCCTTTGCTAAACGACTACGGACAGTTCATGGGTTACATTAGCTTGCGTATGTCCTTTATGCTTGAAGACGACTACCCTGCCCAAGTTCCACACAAACACACCCAAGAAGCCAGTACTTCACCAATCCAGTCTGCAAAGCACTCGCCAGAGCTCCCTGGTTCCCCCAAAAACTCCGTTCTTAACCCTCCACCTCCAGAACCTGATTCTGTAACTGTCCACTTTACAATTGAAAGTGCACTTCACATTCCAAAAGTAGACGGACTGCCTAATCCCTACGTGCAGCTTGCTTGGAACTCTCAAGTAGTTAAAACGCCTCCAGTGCTAAGAACTACTTGTCCGGCTTGGAGTTGCACCCACTCTTTGTGCTTGACTGAAGCTTTAATGAAGCCCTTGACTTTGGAAATTTGGCACAAAAGTCTCAACGACGAAGACATTAAAATAGGAGAAGCAGAAGTAGACTTAGGAGCCTTGTGGAGAGTAAGTCAGATAGACGGGTGGTACCACATCTACAGTGGAGGCAAAGAGTCTGGCCAAATCAAAATAAGGGTAGTTCCTATTGAAGACCTGTACGAGAAGTTTACGGGCAAACCTAGGAAGTTCGATGCAACTGTTACCAAAATTGAAGCTGCAACTAAGACTGAGCCCAAGAGAGCCTCCAAACTCATGAAGCACTACGAAGAAAGAATCAAAGTGCTTGACAAAAGCTTAGCTGACGAAAACGAAGAAGACATTCTGCAAAAACACATAGAAAACATGAAGCACCTAGAAGACCTTTCGAGGAAACTAGGCAGCTGGTTCGAAGAAAAAGGGTCTCCTAAAAGAAATTCCCCGGGAAGAAGTGCTGTCTTCAGAAGCACGTCTCCCTTAAGGAGGAGTCAAGAACTCACTTACAAGCACTCCGAAGGGCCTTTACTCAGTGAGGAGTTTTACCAAACCTACAAACCTGAGGAGTCCAAAGAGTCTGTGTTCAAGGAAACCTACAAACCTCAACCTGCATTTGAAGAGCCCCTTCCAAGTTACCACAAACCCTATGAGTTCGAAAGTCCTGTGAAAGAAAACCAGGAAGAAGACTGGGACTATAACCGGATAGACGAAGTACTTAAAACAATCCAAGAAGCACAAAGTTTAGTGCCAGCTGAAGAGCCAGTTGCTTCAGAATACCCAGAGGAAACCAAAACTGAGTTTTACCAACCTTCTGAGTCCTACAATATTCCAGTTCCACTCAGTCAAAGTTTCACTGAGATTGAAACTCCGCACTTTTCAGGATTTGAAAAGCAAGACACTTCACTTGACCAGCTCAACGAAAGCATGTCTTCAAGCAAGCTAAGGGCTTCTACCTCAGAAAAAGGTTCACCAAAGCGTTCTGGAGAACTCAAAGTAGGGATGCTGACTCCTTCAAGGAGCTACAAAAGACCCCCTCTCCCCAAAGCTCTTCTGAAGGACCCTGAGATTTCAAGAATAGCTGCTATTATGAAAGGCAAGAAGTAATAAGTTACTACTTTAATGAAATATTTTTCCAAGCTTTGAAGAGTAGTTTAAGAGTGAACAAGCCTGAAAAAGAGCATTTCTTGTTTTTTATAAGCACTTCTCTATGGTAGTCTAAGCACCTCCTAGGCACCATTTGGGAGTTGTTTTTGACTCTTCTTTGGAGGGTTTCTGCCAAGGCCAGTTTGAGCTGCTTAATGTAAGTAGGCTTTGACTCAGCTTTCTTAGGCTTTTTCCTTCGCTTGACTTCAACTTGGAACTTGTTTTGTTTCTGGGAAGTTTCTTCTTCAAACTCGTTTTCTTGTATTTTAACCAAGTCTGTGCTTTCGATCTTAGAACTGAGGTATTCCAAACGGTGCTTAGAAGTCGTTTGTTTTACGCAATTGGTTTTAATTACAGGGTTGGATTTCCTAAAACCTCCTTGGCTTTTGTACCCTGAAATCTTGTTTCTGGTTTCCCTGATGTTTTTGTTGGTTTGACTTGAAAAGAACCTGTTTGGAGTTTTATAGTTTCTGTTGGAAATTCTGGCCTTCACGAATTCAGAGTCGGACTTCAAAGTTTGTTTTTTAGGACTTGATACATTGAAAGAAAAGTCTTCTTTCTCGTTAAAAATCATCCGGTTTGTGGAGATCCTGTCACTAAACGACCCTTTGTTTTCTCTGGTGCGCACCCTGACTTTTTGTTTAACCAAACTTACTGGAGTTTGGGAGGTTTTCCTCAGGGCGTTTACGTCTAAACTTTCAGTTCTTTGGTGGTTGAGTGAAACTTTTACCTTAAATACTCCTTTGTCAATTAACTTCTCAGTTTCTATGAAGTCATTCAATTCATTGTCTTCTGCTGGTTTTTCAGATTCGTAAAACTTCACCTGGGAGTCTGGACGAGTGCTTAAGGACGATGTCACAGGGTACTTTTTGTTTGCACAGCTCAGAGTAGGCGACTTCAAGGAATTCATCATTAAGTTCGGGGAGTCCGAACGTCTGCTGGGGGACAAACTAAGTCTGAGAGTGCTTTGTTGGGGACTCCTGACTGCTTTAAGTGCTTGTTTGATGGCACTGTCTAGGTCGTTTTTGGAATTCTTGGGGTTTTTAAAACTAGATTTAAAACCTTTTCCAGACATCATTTAATTAGGTTTAGAATTACTCGTCCTCCTCGCCTTTTTGGCCTTTGCACTGCTCTCCAAATGGTTTTCCGTAAAAGTGGGAGTAGTGGAACTTCTGAGTTAGTTCCCTTCCGCACAAGTAGCAAAAGTAGGTTTTTCTTTTGCAAATTTGTGACTCGCAGGTCATGAACTTGCACCCTTTGATCTTTTCACACATGGAATCGCACTTAGGACACTTCATCCAGCCTTCTTGTTGAGCTAGTTCAGCAAGAGCAGCATCACCTTTTTCGTTCTCGAGCTTCCATTTAGCGTAGTCCTCACAGTTCCCGTAATCATCGTGGTTCTTTTCCATGCATGAAAGACACCACTCAACTTTACAGGCATCACACGTGTACTTCTCCATGCCTAAAGGCAGTATCTTGCGGAAAGGACAGTCTGGGGTCAGACAGTCGAAGTAAAGCACATCCTCATCTTCGGGCCTCCAGTTGCGGAACCTGAATTCAATGAACTTGTTATAAGTATCTTCAGGCAAGTTGCCTTGGAGAATGTTTTGGTGAATAGGGTGCTTGCAGTCAGGACACACCATTTCCTCTTCGTCCACTCTGCCTTCCGCAATATAAAACTCAGTCATTTGAACCAAGCAGTCTCTGCAAAACCTGTGATCGCAACCTAAAGTTAGGAATAAATTAATCTTTTTGGATTCTCCACAGATTCCACAAATCAGCATTGGCTCTCTGTTTTCTTCAAACTTTCTCAACTGCTTAGAAAACTCTTCTTGGCCTCCAAAGGCTGTGTAGATCACTTCTATAGGAATTTGTTGGTAGCATTTTGGACACAAAGAGTTCCGGGCTTCAAGCAAGTCCCCATTGCACATGTCAAGTATAGTTCTTTTGAGGCAGTTGTCGGAGCAAAACAAGTGGTTTTCTTGACAAGCCAGACCAGCAAAGTTGCCCTCATGCAAGTCCCTTTTCCTAATGCACTTTTGGCATCTCAAGCAGACTTTGGACCTAAGTTTAACGTGGACTTCCAAACTAAGTTCCTGATTTTGGAGTTCGTAAGCAAGGGCCCTAAGAGTGCACTTAAATCCTTCTTCTAGGCTTTCAGGAGGTTTTTCTGAAAGTATTTGGCCCAGTTGTTTTACTTGGTCTTCAAGAGTCTCCCTCTTCAACATATTTATAGATTAAGAACTGCTGGAAGATCCTGCTGGATGAATTAGCTAAGACAAAAACGCCCATTTAATCCAAGGACAGAACTAATGATTATAATATAAATGGACTGGGAACAAATCAAGAGTTCTATAGAAGAGCTAATTACTCAGCGCCTAGGCGCTTTCCAAGAACAACTGGCTTCACAACGTTCCAAAATCCAGGAACTGGCTGAACAACTAAGTTTCATATCTGAAAACGCGAAGAACTCTAAACCCAAACCAGGACTAAACTTGAACATACCTGGGAAATCCCCGCACAACGTCCAAAGACCACAGACGTCCAGACCTAGGGACGGACATACTCCCGGGTTCACTCCCAACCGGCCGTCTACATCCAGCACTTCCAAGAAGAAGCAAGAAGACGAGAAACAAAAACAAGAAGAACTCAAACGCAAAAAGGCTGAAGAAATGAAAGCCAAACAAGAAGAAGCCAAGCGCAAAAAGGCTGAAGACGAGCAAAAGAAAAAAGAAGCCATGCAGAAAAAGAAGGAAGAAGAAGCCAAACGCAAAGAAGAAATAAAACGCAAACAAGAAGAAGCCAAGGAAAAGAAACTCAAGGAAGAAGCTGAACGCAAGAAAAAACAAGAAGAAGCCAAGGAAAAGAAACTCAAGGAAGAAGCTGAACGCAAACAAAAACAAGAAGAAGCCAAGGAAAAGAAACGACAGGAAGAAGCTGAACGCAAGAAAAAACAAGAAGAAACCAAGGAAAAGAAACTCAAGGAAGAAGCTGAACGCAAGAAAAAACTAGAAGAAGTTAAAAAGAAAAAAGAACCCGAAACCAAAAAGAAAGAAAAAGCCACCAAAAAAACCCAGGAAGAAAAGAAAGAAACCCCAGAAGAAACCAAAACTGAACCCCAAACCAATGAAGTCCAACCTGACCAGCCACAACCTGAACAACCACAACCCCAAGAACCCCAAGAATCCACAGAACAACCCGAAAACGGAGTTTCCGAAGAGTCCAAAGAAGCCCAAAACGGACACCAAGAAAGCGACGAAGAAGTTCCACCTCCTTCGATGTCCCTAGAAGAAATAGAAATCCAAATCAAGTCCCTTGAAGAAAACTTCAGTGAAGAAGACCTTAATGCTGACAAGCCCTTCGAACCCTCTATGGGAGCCAAAACAGCACTTAGTTTACTCAACAACATGGAAAAGGAAAAGTTTTACCTAGATACAGTTCCTCAAAAGGAAGTAGTCAGGCTGTTCAAGATTTTCTACCAGCTTCAAGGAGTCACTCTTCCCAAAAACCATGAGGAAGCTTGGGCCGAGTGCCAGAAGTTCCTCAGCGAGGCTTTGGAAACCAAGGACAAAACCATCCAAGACATCGTCCTCGAAAGAGTTGCCCAGTTTGACTTTTCGGACGAAAACCTGGACAAGCTGGAAGCCATGGTCCATGACAAGCAAGACATACTAGACCCTCGGTACTTTACTGCCTTCTGTGCAGTTTCGGGGCTTCTGGCCTTCAGTGTAAGGGAAGCTCTTGTGTTTGGTGGAGTTGCTAAAGGCAAAGTACCGCCTTTTAGGCAGTACAGAAGACTAGTGCATAAAAAGCAACAAGCTCAGTAATAATTTAATATTGTTTGCAAAAAAATCCGGCCACCCGGATTCGAACCAGGGACCCTGTGATAACTATTGTTCTACAGTCACATGCTCTACCATCTGAGCTATAGCCGGACTTGTCTTTTACTCTGAGTTACAACTTAAGTACTCCAACTTCCTAGTACCTAAAAACTTAGTTTAATAAATCTAATGCAAAAAATTGTAAGACTTATAAGTTCATGCTGCTCAACTAAAAACTTAGAAGACGAAGAAAAAAACAACAAAGGTGAAGCACAAGAGCCAAGTAGCTATATTGAGGAACCCACTCCTCAGGAACTCCCTCACGAATCGCCCGTAGAACCCCAAAGCGACTCTAGTCATGTAACCAAACCAACTAAACCAAGAAGGAAAAGGAAGTCAACCGGACCTCCTAAAATAAGAGACAGGGCCAGTTCTGCCCCCAACATCTTCCAGTCAAACAAAGTACTCAAAAAAGAGTCTGAAGACACTCAAAAAACATCCCCACAACCAGGACCGGTTGAAAAGAAACCTTTGAAAGGCATACTTAAGAAAAGGTAACTGCACACATAAATAACTGATTATTATACATCAAAATCCAACTTATTAGATAAAGGAGAGTCCCCCGAAGACAGTCCTCTCCGACTAGGAGTTGAAGGGCTAAAGCCAATCGAACTTGTTAATGGCGAGTGAAGGTGGTTTTTTCCGGAGTTCTGAAAGTTCTCTCGGCTGACAAAAGTAGACTCTAAAAGAGACTTGATTTCTTCGTAGTCAGGAGTTTTGCGAGACTTAGGTTTCTCCTGGACTTCCATGAACTTGTTGACCCATTCTCCCAAAACTTCGTTAAGTCGGTTGATTTCTTCTTGCTTGCGCAGAAGTTCTTTTTCGCAGTTTTCTTTGAGTTCAGAAATGAAGCCCCTCCACCTCTCTCTTTCTTCTTTTTGAGAAGTGTACACTTGCTTCTCTAAGTCCTTAGTCATGTTTTTGAACTCTTCAGTCTGGGACTTGCTTTCTTCTGCCATTTTCTTGAGTTGTTGGTTGTAAATTTGCTGCAGGTGCAGAGAAGTCTCTAGCGACTTTACTTTCCTCACAAAGCTTGAGGGTTCATGTAAGTCGTCCTCCCCCGAGTACCTAGTGTTGTTTATTGAGTTAAGCGACCCTGAACTGTGGACTTCAATCCCTTTCACTGTGTTGGACCTTGCGTTGCGCCTGACCCCGGGTTTAAGAGTTTTTATGAGTTTGGCTGGAGTTTTGGGCTGTAACTCTAACTTAGGTTCTCTAACCTCAGTGGTTTCAGAAAGTTTCACAATGTGGGTGTAGGAGTCGTGGAGGTAGTCCACCATGCTCTCCAAAGCCTTGATTTTCTCAGCTTGGTGCAGAGCTAGTACTCTTTTCATTTCGTACTTGTGCTTTACAATACTAAGTTTCCACTCAGATGCATGCAGAGCTCTGCTCATGTTAGAGTTAACTATGCCTGCTTGGATTATTAAGTTCTTCAACTGGAAAATTGTAAATTCTTTGCTCAGGGAAGTGTTTTCTGCAAGCACTTTTTTGAGTTCATTTGCATAGGGACTTTTGGGGTCCAAGATGCTTTCACTATCGAACCCTATGAACTGTTTGGACATACTTAGGTTTAAGGAGTCCTGTTCAACCTCGTCTTGGTCAGTAACTATGCGGACATCTCCTTCACCAATGTAGGACTCAGACTTGTCGTTGAACTCCACACAAGTAGAGTCTTTTTTAGCTTCCAAGTCACTTAGTAGTTGTTTGTAGCTTGTGTTTAAGTCGTCATACAACTGGTTTAACTTGTTTACTTGAGAAAGGAGTTTCTCGTTTTGTTTTTTGAGTTTCGAGTTTTCAGCAGAGTCTTTGTTGATGATCAGCATTGACTTTTGGTAGGCTTCGTAACTTTCAAAAGCCTTTTTTTCAGCTTGTAACTGTTTGTTCTTCGAAGACTGGAGCTTGGCTTCAAGTTGAGTGACTTTTTCGGTCAGTTTTTTGTTTTCCTTGATGGTTCTGTGGTACTTCTTTTTATATCTCTCAATTTCGCTTTTGTATTCTTCTTCTTTTCCCTTTATAATTGTGTCTAAGCCCAACTCACCACTAACTCCTTTGTCGTTCATGTAAAAACTCGAAGCAAGTGAGTCAGGTTCGTAAATATGACTGCCTCTTCTATCTTGCTTCTCAGACTGAACCGAGTCTCTGAATTCGTCAGTATTCAAAATAAATCTACTGTCCCCAGAGTATTGTTTCAAACACTTAGTCGTTTGGCTGTTTCTGTACCTGCTTCTCAAGGCTGTAAGTCTGCTGCTGTAAGAAGCAGGAGAGCTTGGATTCATTAAAGGCGAGTCTTTTTCAGACTTTAATGATCTTATTTCTTGACGAGCTGAATTAAGTTCTGACTTGAGTCTTTCAATCATTTTCAGGTAGTTGTCTGGTGAGTTCTTTATGTTCATTTTGACAACGTTAGTGATGGTTTTGGCCCTGAGTGCAAACTTAAGAGTGTTGATGGTTTCTTCTTGGTTGTTGACTGAAGGAGAACAAGCCACTATAAGAGTAGTTTTGTAGTTGCCTCCCAAAGACTCCTGCAGCAGTCTAGTTAGTTTAGAGTCTCTGTAAGGCACATGTTCATAATTAGTAGTTAGTGCGTGAATTACATTCCCCAAAGCAGACAGAGACAAGTTGATTTTTTTGGCTTCTTCAAGTTTGTTGCCTGTGACTCCGGAGTGGCTTACTTTTTCACTACCTGCTAAGTCAACCAGGTTCAAGTTGCCCTTTTTTTCTGAGTCGTTACTTAGCTTCTGTGTGGCTTCGAGTATGAAAAGCAAGTGCGACCTTGAAGAAGTTTTGTTTAGTTTAGTAGAAGCAACAGTGCGCATTTGTTCTCCTAACGAAATTACCTCCAGCATGTCCCTTTCTGAAGTTACGCAGACCTGAGTAAGTCCCTGCACGTAAATTCCTTTTCTGGGGCACTCTTTGATCTTCAGAGACTTAGGACTGGTTTCCAAAAGGTCCCTTAAGTTTTCTTTGTAGATTTCAAGCATTGAGCACTTCAAAGTGTACTCAGTTTCTGCTTCGTCCGAACCAACTACTTCGAAGATCTGGCTTGTGGCCCTCGGAATAATTCCCCGTGACTCCTCTTCGATTAAGTCGCCCCCCATCATAGTGTAGGTCTTTCCAGACCCGGTTTGTCCGTAGGAAAAGATAGTGCCGTTATAACCTGCCAGCACATCCTCAATTGTGCTTTTGCCAACGAACTCGTAAACTTCTTCTTGCCTGCTGTCCCAACTAAACACTCGGTCTAAAGTGAAGATCTCAAGATCTTTAGTGGGACCTATTCCTAAACTGGAGTCAGAAATAAAGTTGATGTGATCAAAGGAATTCTCAATGTCAAGTTCAAAGTCGATCAAAGGCCTAAACCTTGCAACTACCTTTATATTGCTTTTCCCACTTGAAACTCCAACTGGCTCTGAACTACTGGTTCTTAGACTTGTGTTTACTCTATCCAAAGACATTTATTAAGAATCTACTACAGCTGCGCAGTAACTGTACCTTCCTTCGAGTTGAAGCACTTTTCCTGGAAAGAAGTCTTCAGAAGTTACTTTCGACTTCTCTGCAAGGTCCACTTCTACTTTGTCTTCACCTGAAAAAGGCCCCCCGTAGTACACTACTTGGTTTTTTTGAGTTAAGGCTGCAAAGTAGTCCCTTCCACAGCACGCTTTCCTTGGCTCTAAAGTCGAAGGCAACTCGAAATCTTCTAGGTTACTCCACAAACCCATTCCTGCTACCCAAATCGTTTGTATTTCGCTCAAAAGCATTATAGTGTTAAAGCCTAAGTAAACCTCTTTGGCAGGTGCTAATTTCGTCAGTTCCAGCAAAGTAGGTTTGGTCTCTGCAAGTTTAGTTATTTCTTCATCTGAAACTCCTAACTCAAAGTCTTCGTTGCGTCCCCAAACGTACACTCTGCCTTGGCTTGTCACTGCAGCGCTGGTGTTGTGTCCAGCCACTACTCTTTGCACCTTTTCATTTTCGTTCTCTACAAACTCAGGAATTTCTGTTGGTTTGTGCTGGTGCAGCAAAAGTTCAGAGTTTCCAACTTCCCCGAAGTCGTTTGACCCCCAACAGTAGACTTTGCCTGAGCTGCCCACAGCAAGGCAGTGAGCTCTTCCTGCAGCAATGCTTACTACTTTTTCAGGAAGGGGTACTTTTCGAGGAGTTGTTTGGTTGTGTTCAACTACGTAGCCTAAGGGACTCCGAGGGGCGTAGCCGAAAAGTCTCCCCAGTAAGGAATGCTCGCCGCGAAACCCCCAAGAGTAAACCTCGCCTGTTTTTGTGAGGGCTAAGGTGAAGTATGTCCCGCATGCTACATCCGAACATAAAGGAATTTCCTCAACTTTCATAGGACCTAAGTTAAACTTTGTTGAGTGGCCTAACTCTCCATGCCGACTTTCCCCAAATGTGTACAAACTGCCTTCTTCTGTAACGAAGCCACAGTGGAACTCCCCTGCAGAGACTTTTGCAATGGGTTCCTCCAACAAGTTCCCGTCTCCAGTACTCATTACTCTTGTGGGTTTAACGTACTTAGAGCGGTTATTGTGTCCTAAAAAAGTGCTTTCGCCCCAAGTGTACAAGTGACCTATTTTCCGAGAAACTAGTTTTTTCATGTAATAAATGCCTGAAGCGTTCTGGAAAACAGAAGTTAGAACACTTAAATTAACTTAAAGTCTGGAAGAGTGTTTGCAAAAAGGCTTTCTGTGGAAAGTATAACTATAAGGTTTGAATAAATGGCAAAGTACCAGACTCCAGAGAAAGCAGGCAGGGACCTAGGCAACAATTTTGGAAATACAGCAGAAACTCAATGCAGCACCTTAGACAAACCTTCTAACTTCAGTTCGTTTTCACGAAGAAACCGTAAATTCACCCCCATGAGCTCCAGATACGAATATAATCCCCGACTTACCCCAGAACCCTTTAAGTCTAAAAAAACCATAAGCGTTAGGAAGAGTTCCAGAGCCAAAGGAACCATGCAAAGAGCTTCTACACAGTTAGAAGGCCTGTTTAACACCACTTGCAAGTTAACTGAAGGGAAGTTGTTCAAACCAATAGATCCTGAGAGAAAACTACCTAAGGATTGTTCAGTCCCCGACGAGTACGAAGAAGTAATGCAGTACTTAAAGAAGTCTATTCAGGAATCTAGACCTAGTAGTATTTTTCGTATCAGGAGGTCCATCACTCCCTCAAAAAGCGACACTCGCAGAAAACACAAGGATAGACAACTTTAATCTCTATGCTACTTGTGGAATATACTTAATTTAATCTTAAAAGCTAAATAGTTTAAAAGATGGACTCTTCACAGAAAAAGCAGTCATTCCTCAACCCTTTTGCCACGTTCAGTTCTTCAGAAGGGAAAAGCGACAAGGCTTATTACTACCAACCCGGGTCTCCTTACTCAGAAGCAGAGTACCAAGAAGTCAAGAACTTGTTTGAAAAGTGCACCCGGAAGTCACAAAACACCAAACTTAAAGCCACCTCTCGCATCATTGAAGCCTGTCAAAAAGCTTCTGACCTCACACTCTTCATTGACTTGATTCCTAACTGGGTTTACGTATTTTCCCGAGTAGTTAAGTATGAGCCCGAAAGGGCCGTGAGGGAAGCTGCTTTGAAGGTGCAGCACCTTTTTTTCAAGAGATTCAAAACTAAGTTTGCCCAGTACTTGCAAGACATTTTCCCTTCTCTGTGGCTTGCAAGAGTAGACCCCAGCAAAGAAGTAGCTCGTGAAGCAGACTCTGCCTTTTCTGCTGCTTTTCCTTCAGCAAAGCAACCCAAAGTAGTAGCTGCCTGCATAGAAAGGTTCATGCGTGAAGCTATGGGCATTCTAAAGGGCGAACTCAGCGAGTCTGAAGAAATCCAGGAAAGACTCATGAGTTGTTCTTTGTTGGGAGTCAGTGAAGCCCTAAACATTTGTCCTGAAGTAAAAGAACACCTGACAGTTCTGTTGCACTCCCCTGCTGTGTGGTACTTCACTGAAGTAGGCAGCTACCCTCCTTTAGTTAGGTGTGCTGCTCTGAAGTGCTACCACTCCTTTCTGAAAAACGAAATGCTCAACCAAGAAATGCTAGGCCAAAGTGTCACTTTCGTTTTTGCCCTAATTAAGGACAACAACAGACTAGTCCAAGGCACTTTGTGGACAGAGGTCATGATTGACTTACTCAACAAGTTCCCCCAGTTCCCCAGTTACATAGACATGAGAGAAGCACTCAAGGACTTGCTGTTTTGCTTGAAAAGAGGAGGTTCGGGCGCTGGCAGCAGTTTCTACCCTGCTCTGGTTAAGTTCATTTCTTTCTTCGACGAACAAACTTTAAAAGACAAACAAACCACCCAAAAAATCCTCTTAGCAATCATTTCAGGCCTCCACTCCGACGAAGGCAGTTTCCACGGCAAGTACATTTTAAATGCTTACTACGAAGTAGTTGGGTTTGTCTACATGAAAGTCCAGGAACTCCGCGAAGACATCGATGAGTTCTTAGTTAAGCCTGTAGAACTTTACTTAGCTCAAAAAGGCCCTCTAGCACCTAACTCCTACTTCCAGGTTATTCCCCAACTGCTAGCCCAGTTGCTTGGCTACTTAGAGACTAAACTAGACCTCCCTGACATTTCCCAGGACTTATTCAATATGCTTTCGGAGGCCTTTTCTGGAAACCAACAAACAGCTATTGACTTTTTAAAAGCCTTAGCAACCAACCTCTCCAAACAAGGTCCTTACTGCCACAGTTTAATCCAGAACTTAATTTACATACTCCACTCTCAACTCTCCCAAGAACTCGAAAACAAACTTACCCTCAAAGACGTTCCCCAACTCAAACTTAAAATGCCTTTGTTTTCTTCCTTTTCTAACTTGGCTGTTAAGCACTCTTCTTTCGAACCCAGAGTTACTGACTGGTGGATCAGTGGAGTCCAAAACAAATTAGACCCAAAGGTCATGGAAAGCCTTGCCAGCATCTTGCAACTCTACCCAGAGCAGTGGCTTTCTGCAGTTACTTTTTCAATAGACAACACAGAGTTTCTCCCTGTACTTATACCTCACAGACCAGTTATGTCGCTCTTGAAGCTCAAGTCCAACCCAGGATTCTTGTCCATCCCCAGTGCCATTTTCCTTAAACTCAGTCATGCAGCTACTCTCAACGAAGTTTCTTACCTCACCGAGTCTATTAACAAGTTGCTTAGTTCCGCCCTGTTTGAACCTCAGCCTGTAGTGGCAGACATGGAGTCACTTGTAACTCCCATAATTGAAAAAGAAGACCCCATTAGTTTCCAGAAAATCACACAAACCTTTTTAGCTGTGGGGGACTCCATGAGTCTTAACATGAGTACTTTGGCAGGGAAGTTCTTGGCGAGAGAAGGGTGGAAAACACAACTTTCTTCTCTTTGGGAACTAGTTAAAACCCTGCCTCCAGAAATAAGGTCCAATGCCATCCAGAATGCAGTGATGTTGGTTTCAGACAAAATGAGCCAAACTCAAGAGTGGGGCAGACTTCTAAGTATAGCTTCCAAACTAGTAGATTGTGGGGAGCCTGAAGGAGTTCTATCTAGTTTGTTGACTTTTGAAAACTTCAAAGAAGCAAAGGTGTCTGAAAACCCCTGGCTGTTGCTTGAAGCCCTTGCAGTCCAAAAAAAACAAAACATAGCTTTCATACTTAAAGACTCCCCCTTCTTAGTCCCTTTGTTGCTGGCCTGCGAAATCATCGACCCACTCACTAAAAACTTGCCTCTCAAAGCAAAGGTTTCCAACTACTTCCACACTTACATTTTGCCAGAAATCCAGTCTGAACTAGCTCTTAAAAACAAAGAACTTGCAGTTAAGATACTCAGTTGGTTGATCGACTTAGCACGCGAAGAACAAATGAGAGGAATCATGATGAAGGGCCTCAAACTCATCGTTGAAGAAGGCAACTGGGTGCAGTCAGAACTAGTTGAGTTCTTTGAGTTCTGCGCAACAAAACTCGAAAACATGCAAGAAATAGACTGTTTGTGCCAGGTTTTGCAAGTCTGCAAACTCCACATTCAGCCTCTCAAGTTTGAAGAAACTGTAGAAAAGTGGCGCAACTTAGCTTACACCCAAGAAGAACCCTACACTTTGAAAGTCTATGCAGCCTGTCTCGATGACAACTCCACAGTGGGCATAGAAGGCGACATAGAGTGCCTTAAAAAGGCCGTTGAAAAAGGGCTTAAAGGGCCTGATTTAGCACTGGCTCTGAACATTGCACGCAGAGGTGGCTTCGAAAGTTTAGAAGGACTTTTGGAACCCATTGAACTCCAAGTAATTGAGTTGCTAGTGAACCACCAAAACATCAAAGAAGTGCTTCCTTACATCCAAAAACTTCTAGGATCCCCCCAGCACATCTTTAACTCCAACGAACTCACTGAACTGCTGCTTAACCTTCCTAGAAACAAAGAACTTTCCCAAGCTGACTTGCTGGAGTTAGCTGAGACCTTTACTCGGTTGCCATCAGTTGTTGACCCCGAATTAGACGAACACAGCATTTACTTGGTGCTTTCACAAACAATGAACATTTCCCTGATTAAGGCTTGCTTTGCTTTGCTCCAAGACACTTACTCACGCTTTGAAACCCAAAAAAGCATCGAAGAAGGAATCCCTGGTGCAGCAAAGGAAATCCTCAACTGGGTTCCTACTGTCCAGGGAGAGTACATGCAACCCAAAGTACTAGTTTTCATTGCTTCATGGTTGCTGCTTTTGCACAAGTACCGGATGGACAAACACCACAGAGAAAAAACCCAGGAAGGAGGCGACTCAAACTTTATGACTGAGTTCAAAGACACTTTGGAAAAAAAACAAGAAACTGTTACAGTGTTTCTGACCACTTTGCTGGGCTACATGCACGAAGAAACCAAGTTAGATCCCTACTTCAACGTGGCTTGGGTGGATGTACTAGACGAAGACAGCTACGGAAAACTTGCAGCTCTAGGAATGTTTGAGTTTTTGAAAACTTTTCCTTCACTGGGCAGACAGTGGTGGCTCCAAATAGACAGGTACTTGTCCAACACTGTTAAAAACATAGTTAAGAACCAAATATCTTCAGCGCTTTTCCAAGAGGAAACCAAAAACATTGAAAACAGACAGGTAGAGTGGAAGTCAGACGACCTAAACATCAGTTGCTCCAAAGCAGGCAAAGACATCACAGCTACCTTCAACAAAGACGAGTTCAACATGCAAGTGAACTTAAAGTTCCCTTCAGACTACCCCCTTTCGTCCCCAGACCCCCAAATCACCAAAAAGGTTAAAATCAGCGAAGAAAAGATGAGGAGGTGGTCTTTAAGCATGTTGAGGCTTTTGCAACAAGAAAACTCCAGTATCCTAGAAGTCATTTTAACCTGGAAAAAGCACGTTGAACGAGAACTTGAAGGAATTGAAGACTGTTACATCTGTTACTACTTAGTGCATCCTACAGACAAGTCCTTGCCAGTTCTGCCTTGCTCCACTTGCCAAAACAAGTTCCACAAACTCTGCATCCAAAAGTGGTTTGAAACCTCTGCAAAATCCAACTGTCCTTTGTGCCAAAATCCATTTAGAGCATAATTAACTATTAATTAAAAGGGCTTTTTACTCTGACAGTGATTCTCCATACTCTAGTGACCTCTGTTATTGCTGAGTCTTGCTTATTGTACGTAATAATAATTATGACAGAAAACTTTCCTAACATAGAAGAGATGGACATTGAAGAGTTTGAAGACTACCTGTCAAACCGCCACAAAAGGAAAAGGTCCCGGACTCCCACACAAATTGTAAAGGTTTCTCCTAAATGCATTGAACTGAACGATCTGGAAAAACGCCTTGAAGTTGCGAAAAAACAAGCAGAAGAAGCCCAAAGGGACGACTGCACAGTCCTGGTTCAGAGACTCCACATCAAAGCAGACGAAAGAGACGTATACAACTTCTTTGCTGCAGCTGGAGTAGGCAAAGTACGGGACGTAGAGGTAATACGCGACCCCAAAACCAAAAAAAGCAAAGGAGTAGCCTACGTAGAGTTCTACACCCCTGACTCAGTGCTTAAAAGCATGACGCTTTCAGGCCAGTATATCAACGGACAAGCAATAATGGTCCAGCCTTCCCAAGCCGAAAAGAACCGTGCAGCTGCTGCAGCCCGAATGGCCAAAGCTGCTGAACAACAGTTTACTCTGCCCAAAGAAGGCCCCAACAAGATCTACGTAGCAGGGTTCGCAGAAGAAGTAGACAAAGTTGGAGCCAGGGAACTGAGACAACTCTTTTCGCCCTTCGGGGAAATCGAGCACGTAGAAATGGGCAGGGGAGTAGGCTACATTCAGTATAAAAGAGGACGCGACGCCAAGGAAGCAGTCAAGAAGATGAACGGAATCAAAATCAAAGGGAAAAAGCTCAAAGTAGGCATGGCGGACACTAGAGCAAGCATTAAAGAAGCTCAAAGGATAGGAGACCACGAAGAAGACGGCACCTACATCCGTTCCAAAGGCCAAAAAACCCAACTCATGCAAAAACTTGCCCGGGAAACTGACTTGGAAGGACTGCCCAAGGGAATAGTGTCTCCGGTTCCTACAAACGTGGTGCTTCTGACCAACCTTTGGGACCATAAAGAACTGGACTTAACTGAGAATCCCAGTCTTTTTTCCAAAATATACGACCAAGTCATGGACGAGTCCAGAAAACACGGAAGAGTTGAAAAGTTGTTTGTGGAAAAACACAGCCAAACAGGAAACGTTTGGATCAAGTTCGAAGATCTTAATTCTGCCCAAAGAGCACAGGCCACCATGCACTTAAGGTACTTCAGAGGAAGAAAGGTCAAAGCCCTGTTTGTAGCTGAAGCTACTATGAAAGCACACATGTCATAATTAAAACTTAGTTCGCTTAACTTTCCATTCAAGTAGTTTCTCGAAGTCGTCGCTGATCAGTTCAGAAAACTTGCTAGCAGCACAGGCAGCTTCAGCCATTCCTAAACTCACACTTGCAGAGTCTATAAGGGTTCTATCCTGGAGTTTGCGAGCAAGTTCGTAGTGCTTCCTCAGGTAGTTAACTGCCAAGTCGTGGTTTTCTTGTTGCTGGTAAAGCAAACCTAGGTTCAAAGTAGCTTCAGCCTGGGCTTCCTGTCTGTCGTTGTCAGAGGCTTCTTTGTTGAGTTGTTCTAACTCCTCAATTGCAGTTTGGATCTCTCCCATGGCCTGGTGCACGTTGGCAAGTTTTGCAAGGGCGTTGGTGATGCCTTCTGTGTAGTTGACTGCTCGGGAGTGCTTTAGGTACTCTTCCAGATACTCCAGAGCTGCTTCGTACTCTTCTTTCTTGAAGAAAATAAGTCCAATTTGGTAACATGCGTTGCCTTGGGCTATTTTGTCCTCTGAAGTTTTGGCTGCTTCTAAGCACTTCAAGTAGTTCTCAAGGGCTTCGTCAGTTCTTCCGTTGAACTCAAGTTTTTCAGCTTCGAGTCTGTAAACTTCAGTGAGGCTTTTGGAAATTGTGTAGAGTGAATGCTTCAAGTCGTGGAACTCAGCTATTTTAATCCCCTTTTCGTAGAAGTTTATAGCAGACTCGATGTTAGAAGTCTTATACGCACAGTTGCCCAAACCCACCAAAGCAGTTGTCTGTTCTGAGTAAAGTTGATTTTTACCTGCCAGTTCGTCACACCTTTTGTAGAAGTAAGTAGCTGAGTCGTAGTTTTCTCTGGTTTTTTCAAAATAACCGCCAAGTTCGTGATACACCCTGAAGCTCTCTGGGAAGTCTCCTTCTTGAAACAACTTTTCAGCGTTGGTGAGTCTTTCTTTGAGCTCAGTTATGTCTGACTCAGTCCTTATTTCTAAATCGCTGAATTTTCCGTGAGTTAAGTAAAACAAGTCAATGTAACTCTGAGGAAACCCACTTTGCAAAGTAGCAACGCAAGCTCCTTCCCGGGTTACTTTTTCAACGTTGAGTGAAACTTCGTTGCCACTAGTTGCAGCTTTGCGGGACCCAGTTCCTGAACGAGATGGTTGCAATCTCATTGATGACTTGCCTGTTTGGGGCATTTCAGTTGCAGAGGCTTCTTGGAAAACTTTGCGTGTGGAAGTTGTGCGTTTTTGCGCAGGGTCCCGCATAGGAGTGAGTTTCCTCTTGAGTAAAGGCTTGGGGTAGTTAGGGCGTTGAGGCTTTAGTGACATTTTGGTTTGTAAACAGAAATGGGAAGCATTGAAGAGGAAATAAGTGAATTTAACACTAAACTAAATGAAGAACGAGAACGTGCAGAGCACCTAGAACAACAAGTGCAAGACGAGTCCCTCAAGAACTTGCTGAAAGTCAAAGCCCAACTAGAAGCTGAAAAAGTCCGCACGTCGTTTTTGAGCAAAGCAATTTTTAATTCTGAGATTTCGTATGAGTGCGAACACTGCAGTGACTACCAAAGCGAAATCACAAAACTCAAAAAAGAAAAAGACAAACTAGCCAAAGAACTCGAAGAATCCCACAGAGAAAAAGAAGAAGTTGGAGAAGAGTACGAAGAAGAGTTCAACTCCCTCAAAGCCCAACTCGAAGACTACCAAATGAACAACATCAGTCTCAAAAAAGAAGTCCAGTGCTTGTATGATCGACTCGAAGACTCCATGTCCAAAGGCCAAAAGACCAGTGGAGATTCTGAGTTCAGCGACTCAGAAGAAGTCCAGAGACTCAGGAAAAATCTCCTGCAAAAAGACAAACTCATTTCCAAACTTGAAAAAGAAGTGGAAGAACTAGCTGAGGAGTACGAAACTGAAAGGTCCCAGGAGGTCAAAGACTTGCGGATGAAGAACTCTATACTGCAAAATGCCCTGAAAGCTTTTGAAAGCAAAGTCAACGCCCTTGAAAAACAACTTGAGGCCAAAGACGACGACTACAGACAAAAAACCAAAAAACTCGAGGACAGCATTGAAAAACTCGAACACGAAAAAAACTCTCTACAAGAAACACTTAGATCACTTGAAAAGCAAGTAGAAGTGTCTGAGGAGTCCAACGCCTTTTCGCAAGAACAAGCCTCCAAAGCCCGTGCTGAACTGCTGCAGGAAATGACTTCCAGAATACACCAACTCAAACAAGAAAAACTAGACCTGGAAAAGAGACTTGAAGAAAACACAGAAGATTCCCAGGCCTTCCCCAGAATCAACAACCTGCAAGACGAACTCTCAGAACTGGGGGAAGAACTCTTTGTTTCGAACGCTTCAGAAGAAAGCGTGCAGAAGTTAAAAGAAGAAAAAAGAGAACTCCAAAAAGAACTCAACGAACTCAGAGGCCGCTATGCTGGAGAGTCCAAACTCCAAGCCCAACTGCGTGAAGCTGAAAAAATGATCATTGAAGCCAAACTTAAGTACGCAGAAGCTGCCACTGAAAGGGACAAAGCCAAACAAAAAAAGAAAAACAAAACCTCCAGGTTTTCTTTGAAGCTTTCCAAACTCTTCAGGAAAAGCAAAGACTAGTGTAATTCCTATTAACTCTCAACAAACTTACTTAAATTGCTTCTTCAAAGTCTCTAAAAGGTTCTGATGAGTGTGGAAAACACCTGGTTTAGAGTCTGCAGTATTTACACTTTGCTTTTTTTGTTCGTACTTAATGGACTTCTTTTTGTCAAGTGGGTCGGGTTTAGAACCTGCAGTAGTTTCCAAAACATCTTGTTGGTAGAGTAGTTTGTTTTCTTCTTTGCGCTGAATGCTTTCTTGTCTTTTCTGTTCTTTTTTGGATAATTTAGTAGTTTCTTCCGAAAGTTCCTGGTTTTCAGGCAATTCCTTTTGCAAACTCCGCCTTCCAGCTTTCAATTCCCGTTCTTTCCACTCTCTTTTATTAGAACGCTTCTTAACCTTGCCTGCTTCGTCAGCCCGTTTGTTTCTGGTGTCAACAATTTCGTAGGACAAAGAATCCAAACTCTTTTCTGTCATTTATAAACCTAAAAAACATTTTGCTAATAAGGTTGCAATTTCTAGTTATATCTATAAATATGGTCGAACCAAACCGTTCAGAAAAGCTAGTTGAAATCAACCCTAACTTTGAACTACTTGAGGCTGGAAAGTCCCTGATACCACAAAATGATCAACTCTCAGTCTTGAGTGTGATCGGCAGAATATCCGTGGGAAAGTCAACTCTCTTGAACAGTCTCCTTGGACAAAATGCATTCCACGTTGAAGAGTTTGAATCCAGCGCAGTGAGAAACACCACTGTAGGAATAGATATCTTCATAGCAAAAAATCAACTCTACCTAGACTGCGAAGGGGCTTTTTGTAAGAACGGAAATGACGGCAACATCATGAAGATTGCAGCCTTCATTTCGTGTTTCTCAGACACTGTTTTGGTTTTCTTGAAGAAAGACGAGTGCGATTCAGTCAATTCCACCTACGATAAGTTTTTAGAACCCTTGTTCTTAAACAAGTTGCTCAAAAAGTCCTCTAAAAAAAACATTGTGATAGTGGTAAGGGACCTCAAGAAAAAAACCCTTGAAAACCCAGACCAAGTTTCAGAAATCAAAAAAGATATCTCAGAAAGGCTAGAAAGTTCATGGCAAAATGCCTTAGATTCCCTTAAAAAACTAGACCCTAAGTTTCCTAAGAGGGACCTAAGTGAAGATTACGATGTGCATATTGAATTCGTTAAGTTCAATGAAGATGAAGATAACTACGAAAGACTTGAAGGAATCAAAGGAATTCTGCAGAAAGCTCAAGGGTTCAAAAGTGAAGTGATCTTTGAAAGACTTTCAGAGTCCAAAAATTACGCAGATGCTAATGTGTTTCAAGACCCCATAAAAACCAGGGAAGAAATCAAACAAAAGCACGACGAATTCAGAACTATGCTTGCACAGAACCCCTTTGATTCCTTTTCTCAAAAGAATTTCGATGAAAAGTACCTAGAAATCAAAACCCCTGTTTCTGAAATTTTCAAAAAAGCCTTTGAATACACAATTCTTGAGCAACTGCAAATAAGTTCTGCGTTCAAAATAAAGTACTTACTACTAGACATCAAATACCACCACTTCAAACTTAGGGCAGTTGAGATCCTTTTTAGCAAACTCGAAGACGACTACCTAACCAATGAAGAGAACTCACTCAACGCAGATATAGAAAGCGAACTTAACCAAACTAACTTTTCCGATACCTTAAAAAGCAAAATAAAGGAGGGAATACAAAAAAAGAAAGCACCTTTCGTTGAGAAGCTCAAAGAAAACCTAAAAAGTGCTCAGTGGGGAATTGTCAAAAGTTACGTCTTCACTTTTTCTGGTTCGCTGGCTTTAGGTCCAGTATTTTACGGTTCTAAGTTAGCTGCTCTAGGAATCGAAGAGGGAGTTTACATTGATAAACTCGATAATGAAACTGACGCTTTTCTAGGTGCCAGCATTACTTACTCCGATGTGGAAGCTCTTAAAAACACTTCTTGTGAACTGCAAACCCAACTAGAAAAACTCGGAAACGAACTAACAAGCCTTGTAGAAGCGATAGAGAAGTCAAGGGGTTTAGCGGTTATCTTCTCAATAGACAATCAGTCCCGAGAACTATTTGATCCTATAGACCTAGAAAGCATTCTATCTATGCATCAATAGACCTAGTCTATTAAGTTAATTATATTTATTCTCGGACTTCGATTATTCTTTAATCTTCTTCCTAACTGTCTCTCTTGCTGTCGAAATGTTTACTGCTGCAGTCGCAGATCGCTTCTATGTAATCATATCATCGTAGATTATGCTAGACAAAGTCACATAACCGGACCTCTAAGGAAGTAACTCAGCTGACTTGATTGTGTGTTTTCCCTAAAAAACAGGAAATAATTAGATTTAGCAAAGCAGTAAGATCAACTTGAGAAGTAAAGTTTCCGCAGTTCCAGTCTAGTTTTAAGTGGTGCACCTTTTTAAGTACTTGGCCAAGCAGGCTGTCGTGGTAGTGAGTTTTGATTTCTTTTACCTGGGATTCAAGATCCTTGATTCTGCAACAGTCTTTTTGGGACTTTTCCTGGGCTTCTGAAAGGAGTGTTCTGAGTCTACTTATGTCCTTTTTCTGGCTTTTGCAGTTCCGAAGTAACTCTTGGTGTTTGTCTTCAAGTTCATTCAGTTCTGAGTCCCGCGAGTCTATCAATTTCAAGTTGTAGTTGAAGTCCTTAAGCAGCTTCGAGTATTTCTGGTTCAGTGCCCAGAGTTCAGACTCCCTAGACTCTAGTTGGCTTTCTAGTTCTATTTTTCTCATTTACCTAGTATTGATTAACTCTACATCGATTATTAAGTCTTTTACTTGTTAACTAATCAAGTTCTAGGTGTGTTAAACATTGCTCTTCCAGATGTTGATTGCTGTGTGTCTGATGCTTAATTATCTATGTCCAATGCTTAGATTCTAACCCTAGAGTGCCAACTCATAAAAGAATAGCTATAATTCTCTTTAACCGAAGCAAAACCAGCTGAACTCCGAATGAATTAGTTAGATTCAATAGAAAGGGATACTAATGTCTGCTAGTTAGGATTCTACCATTCGGGGAGTCTAGCTACTGAGCAAGTAACCCAAGTACTTCAAGGAAATAGCGATGGAGTATTGTCTGTGGCCATTTCTAGTGATGGCGAGTGGTTGTGTCGGGGAGTGAAGACACACAGTCTTTTGAAGTGTTTTGAATACTAAAATAAGTACAAAGAGTACTTTCTAGAGAGTTTCAATACTCAGAACAACTGAAGAGAACTTCATTGAACATTTATGACAACTAAAGACTTAGACTAAGAACCACTAATCCTGGAGGCAGAAGTAGTTCTTTCTTTTACTTCACTGCTGACAGAAGTGCATCAACAAGAACTTAAGATCCTAATAATTACTTAGAGTGTTTAAGGTTCTTCACTTGTGTCTGTTTATGTCGTAGAAGCACCCAGCAATGCCTGCTCTGTACTCAACTGACTTCTTCATTTTGAATGACTTCTGTCCTTTCCTGACTCCTTGTCTGTAGTTCTTGAGTACTTCTTCCTGTAAACTTTCTAGCGATGCATTCCAGTTAGGAATTTCTAACAAGAACTCAGCTAGGTCTAGGTTCATTTCTTCAATTCTGAACCCAAATACCTGAGTCTCTAAGTGATTGCCCATTTCACTTTCTTGAGTTTCTTCAAAGGTGTCACTGGGTGTTCTTTTCTGAGGAAGTTTGAACTCTTCGTTGAGTTCTTCTTGAATCATTCTGATTCTTTTGCAGGGCTTTTCTGGACTGAGTTTGTACCAGTTTTCTTCCTTATGAAATCGGTACAGTATATGACCCAGTTCGTGTATTAAAGTGCTTTCGAATGATATTTGCCCTATTGTGCGTTCATTCCTGCTGCCCTCTATTCTGTAATCATACTCTTTCGTTAGAATCACGTGATTACCCAGCACAGAGACTCCTTGCACTCCTTCTGGTAGTCTATCACAAAAGTAAGAGTTTTCTCTCAAGTTCTGCAAAACTTCAGCAACTCTTGCCACTTTCAGTTCTGGGATCCTTCTTAATGCAGCTCTGAATGCAGTAGTTTCGACTACCTGTTCTAAGAAACCAAACATTTCCGGTGAGATTTTCTCTATTGAGGAAAGCGGTAGTTCTATGTAGGGCAGAACTTTCAACCTCATGTCATGTAAAAGCGCAGTAACCCAGAAAGAAAGCACTATTCTTCTTTTGGTTTCTGCTTCTCCTGTAGTCTCATTTAGGTCCCTTAGTAGAGAGTCTTCTTCTATTGGTCTCATGTACAGGCTCAAAGTACGACTGATTGGCACCTCTTCTTTTTGGAAGTACTCAAAGTCTTCATTGATTATTTGGTTGTTCTTGTACACAGCCAGGAATGCTAGTACTTTAATTGCATTATCCCTTTCGAGAATTCTGAGTCCCTTGTAATTCTTGGGGACTCTGGATAGACCAAGTGACTTTTTGAGTCTATCCACTTCCTGATTAAACACTCCTAGAGTCTCTTCATTCATGTCACTGTTGAATAGTCTCTGGAGTGCACAAATGTACTGAGTGAACGAGTCTTTGCACACCTCTGAGTCTAATGCAAGTACTGGGTTACTTTCCATTTATATAAAACTAAGGATAGACAATATGAGTTTGATTGCTTGTATGTAGAAGCTAAAATACTGAGTGAAGAGCTATGCTAATAAAGTCTTTTATTGTTAGGGTTCTTAAATCACAAGCTTAAACATCGACACTGTAATAACTTACATGCTTTAGAATTAAACTCAAAGTTAAGAAAGTTTTGCAATGAGTTGTTATTGTTTATTGAGTTTGGGTTGGTAGGCCCCTGAGTTGAATTAGTAGGTCTTCATTTAGGGTGTTTGTTGCTTTTATTTGTTGTTTCGTGTTTCTGCTTGTTTTTGTGTTCTCTTTGATTTTACTTTTAATCTAGGTAGTAGTGTTTCCTTTCTTACTTTTGAGTGAGTTCCTGATTTTCCTTCTTAGTTGTTGTCTTGCTTCCTTATGTTTTTCAGGTTAATAATTAACTCCATAAGATGACTAGAGTTACTCCTTGCTTTGTGATTTTATGCAGGTTCTCTAGGCCTCTGGGCTAAGTTTTGTTTGTAGGCTATTTTTCCTAGCCCAAGTGTTCCTTTAGATGCTACAACAACTCTCTAAACCTGAAACTCAATTAAAAGTCTTCATTTACCTAACTTTATAATATCTGTACAACTGCCACCAGTCATAGCTATGATAGGGTGTTCTTTAGCATCACTTTCTATCTTAGCTTCAGGAATACTTGTTTGGAGCCATCTGAGAATTAGAAAACTAAAAAAGTGCCCAGGGGAATTTGTACTTATGCAGTGTTTACTGCAGCTCATTATTGACTGCGCCTGTTCTTAAATACTTGTGAACTGACAGGCTCAGGTAATTCTCTTGAGCACATTAGTCTGCAGGCAAGTACTAAGATCTATAGTATGCAGAAGAGATGCTCGGTCTGAAACTTTAATTGAAGATTCATGAATCTATCAAAGCATACAAAAAGAATTCAACCCTTACTTTTCGTTTTTTGAAGGTTTGCAGAACACCAACGTCTTAAAGGTACTTACGGGTCTTAACTTTTTATTCTCTAAAAGAAAACCCCTTGAAGAGTACTTAATCAAACAACCCAATGCAGCCTTTTGGAGATTTGAAGTATTTTTGGATACAAAAACCAAGTACAAGGTTAAAGAGTACTTTCCAGAGCCTTTCAGTATGCTCAGAACAACTGAAGGCATTTCAGACTTTGACTTGGCAGATTCACTATCTATCAGAGACAACTTAAAAGACTTAGATCAGAGAACCACTAACCCTGGAGGCAGAAGTAGTTCTTTCTTTTACTTCACTGCTGACAGAAAGTAAATCATCAAAACAATCAACCAAGAAGAACTTAAGATCCTAACGAACTCTTTTGGAGGCTACTTTGATAGAGTCTATGCCAGGGACTCTTTGATCTCTAGAATTCATGGAGTCTTTTGTTTTAAGATTGAAAGAGCTAGTAGTTTATACATCATGCTAATTGAAAACATACTAAGCAAGTGTGAGAACCCTGTAGTGTTTGACTTAAAAGGTAGTTTGCTAGACCGTGAAAGGTTCCAAGAAACTTTTAGCAACCTTGAGTCCATGCCTAGAAATCAAGTTATGAAGGATGTGGACTTCTTAAGGAACGTAGGAGTACTCAAATTTAGTGAAGACTCCTCAAAGAAGATCTTTGAAGCAATTGAAAAAGACACCTACATGCTGCAGAGCTTTGGAATCATGGACTACTCTTTACTATTAGCTATTGACTTGTCCGGTGAGTCCTTGCCTACTAGTAAGTACCTGTTTACTACAAGTGACTCTTTGAAAGTTTACTTAGCAATCATAGACTTTGCTCAGACCTTTAACTACAACAAGAGAATAGAAAAGTCGTTTAAAAAGTTTAAGACTAGACGTAACAGTAGAGAGATCTCTTCTGTACCCCCAGTTCCTTGCCGAGAAAGGTTTCTGGGCTTTGTTAAATCAATAACAGGTTACAAGACACTAGACAACCTTGAAATATCTTAATTTAATTGTTATCGAGCCCTTAGGCCTTTTTATAACCTTGAAATATTTGATTAATCGTCTCACGGATACCCCAATAGCTCTTGAGCCTTCACCCCGTGTCGAATTTACTATTCAAGTACTTGGGACTAGTCTTAATCAAAGTGATTAATTATAGTTAGTGAAGAGTTGGTTGCAGAGGTTACTGAGTTCTTACTTAACTAGTTCTTTCTAAGTGTTTCTAGTGTTTATGTCATTGTCTAATACTTAGTTTCTTCATTCAATCACTCAAGTAACTATTCAACCTACTCTAGAGTCTCTGTCTTAAGTTGAATGCTTCTTGAATTTCCTAGTTACTGCGTTGTTTGTTGCTACTAAGTAACCAAGTTGCTCTAAGTACTAAAGACCATGCTGGCAGTCTTTTAACAACATGTCTAACTGTCCTATGTTGTGAGTGTAGGATGTTTCTGCAATAATGAACAGTCTAACTATGCAGTGAAGTATTGGAATCTGTTTGACTTCAGTAGCTAGGTACACACTAGTTTTACCAAGTCAATCTAGTGCTTCTTATATTCTTTATTCTATGTTCAAACTACACTCCTTAGTCTCAGAACTGTGTTTCTGACAACCTGGTTTTCACTGTTTCCACTTTGGTCTCTAGGATCACTTTCTACTACCCTTTGTTTCCACTCTAAGCATAACTCCAGCAAGACCTCTATTTATTATACCTAAACTAATAAATCAGACTGTGATGTGCATGAGTTTGTGTTCAACTGTAATAATCAACAAGTCAGCAAGTAACCAAGTGTTCATGAAGCATGATTTCTTGTTCAGAACTCTATAGTCAAACAGATCTAAGGTTTACTGAGTTCCTATCAAAGGATTGACTTTGGAAGATTACTTACTACCAGTGAAAGCTTGTTTCTAGAACCAGTAGAAAGGTACTCTCAAATATTGGTCCCTTATAAATCTCTTTCGACTTGGTTTAAGAATTGCTTAAATTCTGTCCTAGGTGTATTAAGCACTAGTTCCCAGATGTGTCCGATTAATCCACAAACAATAGCTACTTGACAACTCGAGTTCCAAATAACCAAAGCAAGAGTAGCCAATAAACTATTTAAAGTTTAACCTTATTAAGAACTATTCTAGTTTCCTTAAAGTTTTACCTCAGACCTTTTCTGGTACTGCCTGATAAATGGAACCTAGGCTGATTGTTAGTGGGAGTGAGCATAATACTGTTCTCTGAGCTTCTGCAATGCTATAAGTCAGTCTTGAATTGTCTTCGTTGGTTACTTGCTTTGCTTGCACTTCTCAAAGCCTAATCTTTTCTTCGCATTGTGATTGCTAGCTTAGTGTACAATTTGATGCTCTTGAGGTTCTGGTTAGTTGTTCACAGTCCTTACTTCTATGCCTTAAGTTCTGGGTTCTCTCCGGTAGTATGTCACCATCCTAGCCATTTCCCGCTCATACTCTATTGCTATTCCCGTATTATCACCTATAACCTTAGCTTTCCAAGTTTACTTACCTTCAGCCTTTTGTGTGCAGTTCAAGGTTAGGTCCAGCCCCCTAGACTTCTTAACTCAGTCAAACTCATATCCCCCTAATTCAATGGCTAATAAAATGTTCAGTCGAGTCGTCCGCAACTTTGCTAAACTCAGAGTTCCTCAAGGGTTTTCTGGAGAGTTGAAGTTCTACAAGGGCAATTGGGAGCTAGTCAGCAAAGGCGACCCAATTGCCCTCATCGGAAACCAAACTCTAAGAGCCGAATCTTCTGGGCTCATAGTCAGCCGACTTTCTCAAGAAGGTTCCCCGGCAACCGAAGGGACTCAAATCTACCGGTTCTTCGACTTCATGTCTTGGGCCAAAATGCTCCTCTACATTTCTTCACCTTTAGTTACGCTTTACCTAGTTCAAACAGAACTAGAACTCAGGCACCCTAGAAGCACTTCTAGAAAAATCAAAAAGACCTTGACTCAGCCCAAGCCAGCACCAGAAGTAGAAGGTCCTTTGATTGAAAACTCTGAACTTACTCGAGAGTGGATCAACCACCTTGAAAAGCCTATCCGCAGAGGAGTGGACGTGGTCTACGGACCCAAAGGCATAGGCAAGTCTACCTTTATGGAGAGACTTTGCCATGTGCTTAGCAACCCCCAAGTGCTTAAGAACTACTCTGATACTAAGACCCAGTTTGTTTCTGTGTACTTCGACTTGAAACAACAACAGGAGAATCTATGGCTGAACCTTTACTCAGTTTTAGGAGCTGAAGGTTACTCAAGAAATAACAAAATTATGCTCGGAGACTGTCTAAGAGACCTAACTGAGCAAGGAAAAAAGCCAGTCCTCATTTTCGACAACGTGCAAGACATCCTACAAGGCGACTACAAGTTTTCAGAAGGGGCTTGCTTAATTAAAGAACTAGTGATTGACTTCGCTGGAAAGGGATTAGCCAAAGTGATTCTGGTGAGCAGTGACCAGCATCTTCCAGATCGGATTAAATCCCTCAGCATAATTGATCAAGGATCTGATGTCAAGAGTTTCCCATTCAGTTATCCAGAAGGAGAAGACGTTATAAACTGGATGAAACAACTAGCAGAAATGGATAGCAGGTCAGTGACAGATGAGGACCTGGAGTTGTACTTGAAGCACCATGGCTCACTCAGAGATTTTAAGGACTTCTGCTCCAACTACAAAAGCATTGGTTTGAGGGAATACTTGAAGGCAAGCATCAAAGAATTCTTAAAATCATTAAGGATTCAAATCAAGGATTCAAAAGTTGACAAGTCTGAACTGGAAGAGTTGGTTAAGCCTCTTTTCCAAGACTCGACCATGGAATTTCCCACGGATATGAAAAACTTGTTTCTAGGGCTGATTGAGGACAATTTGATGAGGAGACTAGACAAAGAGTCCATAACATTTAACTCAAGGATCTCTGAATCAGCTATGAGAGTTTACTTTGGAGAGCACGGTGAATCGGAGTTTCTAAAAGAATTAATTAACGAATTAAAATAGATAGTGTTGTTTGACTTAAGTTTATTAAAGTTAGCCTGTGGGTCTCTAAGTCCATAGAAGTAAGTGTCTTTAACTATTGTTACTAACTGTATTAGTAACTATTCTACTTCTATGATATTATTTTTTTTTTCTGTGTTTTTTTAATATTTTTTTTTTTTTTTTTTATGTTACTACCACCCTTTGAGTTTTTTAAGAATGGAGAGTGTTGACTTGTTGCCTTTTTAATTTGTTTTTATTTTTTCTCTTATAAATCTATTCAACAAGTTTTTGATAGTTCCTTCTATTTGTTTTCTAGTGTGCTCTTTCTATTTTTGCCCTAGAACAATGTCTTATAGATTAGCTCTTATTAACTTCGTATCTATTAGTTCCACTAGGACTTGTTAAGGTGTTAGGGTGTTAGGGTGTTAGGGTGTTAGGGGTGTTAGGTGTTAGGGTGTTTAGGGTGTTAGGGTGTTAGGTGTTAGGGTGTTAGGGTGTTAGGGTGTTAGGTGTTAGGTGTTAGGGTGTTAGGGTGTTAGGGTGTTAGGGTGTTAGGTGTTAGGGGTGTTAGGTGTTAAGGTGTTAGGGTGTTAGGGTGTTAGGGTGTTAGGGTGTTAGGGTGTTAGGTGTTAGGGTGTTAGGGTGTTAGGGTGTTAGGGTGTTAGGTGTTAGGGTGTTAGGGTGTTAGGTGTTAGGTGTTAGGGTGTTTAGGGTGTTAGGGTGGGTGTTAGGGTGTTAGGGTGTTAGGGTGTTAGGGTGTTAGGGTGTTAGGGTGTTAGGGTGTTAGGGTGTTAGGGTGTTAGGGTGTTAGGGTGTTAGGGTGTTAGGGTGTTAGGGTGTTAGGGTGTTAGGGTGTTAGGGTGTTAGGGTGTTAGGGTGTTAGGGTGTTAGGGTGTTAGGGTGTTAGGGTGTTAGGGTGTTAGGGTGTTAGGTGTTAGGTGTTAGGGTGTTAGGGTGTTAGGGTGTTAGGTGTTAGGGTGTTAGGGTGTTAGGGTGTTAGGGTGTTAGGGTGTTAGGGTGTTAGGGTGTTAGGGTGTTAGGGTGTTAGGGTGTTAGGGTGTTAGGGTGTTAGGGTGTTAGGGTGTTAGGTGTTAGGGTGTTAGGGTGTTAGGGTGTTAGGGTGTTAGGGTGTTAGGGTGTTAGGTGTTAGGGTGTTAGGGTGTTAGGGTGTTAGGGTGTTAGGGTGTTAGGGTGTTAGGGTGTTAGGGTGTTAGGGTGTTAGGGTGTTAGGGTGTTAGGGTGTTAGGGTGTTAGGGTTG